>CM077669.1:172894830-173169830 GCA_039707655.1 Elymus sibiricus
GTTTCCCGGAGTCCTTGCCGATGTTCTTGCTAGCCTTCTTCATTTTCTCTGTGTCCTTGGCGGGAGCTGGGATTTCTATGGCTTCAGCTGCTATAGCGTCGTGATACATCTGGTCCACGCAAATAACTGCGTTCGTCTTCTCGGATTGGATGGAAATTACCCCAATGGGCCCTGGCATCTTTAAGGTATTGTAGGCATAGTGGGATGCTGCCATGAACTTTGCGAGAGCTGGGCGACCGAGGATTCTGTTGTAAGGCAGTGGGATTTCGGCGACGTCGAACACTATCCTCTCTGTCCGGAAGTTCAACTCCCCGCCAAATGTCACACGCAGAGTGATCTTTCCCTTGGGTCGGCTCCTGCCAGGGTTGATTCCTTGGAATGTACCCGTGGCTTCGAGCTCTTCATCAAGGATCTGCAGTTTCTCAGCCACTCTAGGGGAGATCAAGTTCAATCCGGCCCCGCCGTCAACTAACATCTTAGACACCTTGAGGTTGCGGATTGTCGGGGAAACCAACAATGGCAAATATCCGACCATAGTGGTACGGTCAGGATGATCCTCTTCGTCAAAGATGATAGGCGTGGGGGACCATCTGAGTGGCTTCCTAGATTCTACAGTAGGTTCCACAGCATTGGCCTCACGTGCCCACTGCTTGAGCTGGCGGCGAGAGGAATGCAATGATGCACTCCCGTCAACGCACATGGCTTCGGTTGCTTTCTGGAACTTCCTGTCGCTGGAATCCTCAACATCATCCTCATCTTCACTCATATCGTCTATTTCCTTCTTCTCTCGGCCTCTAGCGGGTTTTTCCCTTTGCTGCGTGGTTTTGCCGCGGCGACCTCCTCTGCCGCCACGGCCTTTCCCGGCAGCGCCGTCCTGGCCTTTTTCCTTGTCGTGCTTCTCGTACTCGGCCCTCTGTTTCTCAACAAGTTGCTCGACCTGTCGGCATTCTTGGAGATCGTGACCCTTGGTGCGGTGAATTTTGTAGTACGGCCCGTCGGACTTCCCGGTCTTCTCAGCGGCAGCAGTCTCCCGGCATTCAGCGCATGCGGCAGCTCCCTTGCCAGGGGTTTCGGCTTTCGCCTTCTTTCCTGAACTGAGGTCTCCGGAGCTCTCGACAGCCAATACTTCTTTTCCCTTACGCTTCTTGTTGCGCTTCCTGCTCCTTCCCTTCGGGTCGGGGGCATCGTCATCATCATCAGAGTCCACTTCGATGCCCGCCTCCTCCCCGAGAAGTCGCCTTCCTTCTTCAGCTCGAGCACACTTATCCGCCAAGGTGTAAAGCTCATTAACAGTCTTGGGGAGCTTGACATTCATCTTGGCTCGCATCCTCCTGTTGCGCACGTTCGAGTGGAACGCGGCAATCACCGCTGTGGGATGGATCTCTGGGATGTTGCGGTGCACTCGGCTGAATCTTTGGATATACTTCCTCAAGGTTTCTCCCTCCTTTTGCGGGAGGACTTGGAGATCGCTGGGCTGGCCTGGTTCTTGATGACCACCGGTGAAGGCGCCAATGAACTCGTTGCATAGATCAGCCCAAGACGAAATGGAATTCTCTGGCAGGTGCATCAGCCATGATCTCACGTTTGGCTTGAGTGCCAAAGGGAAATAGTTGGCGAGCATCTTTTCATCTCTTCCTCCCGCAGCTTGAACAACTATCGTGTAAATGCCCAAGAACTCTGCAGGGTTCAGCTTCCCATCGTATTTCTCAGGTAGCTCAGGCTTGAAAGCTCGGGTCGATGGCCAGCGGACCCGTCGTAGCTCGCTAGTGAAGGCAGGGCCACCAACCTCATAAGGAAGGTACCCACTAGCACTGGGCGCGGGGTCGCCGACGTCTGGACCGTTGCGCTTGTCGAATTGACGATGCGCTTCCTGGAGTCGCTCGATGGTGATGCATGCGTCTTCTCTCCGCCGGTCTTCAAGGACACGCCGTTGATCCTGGTGGTCGCGCGGGCCAGACGAGATTATGGACGCCTCGTCGTGCTCATCAGCATGCGAAGCTTGCTATAGCTGCCTCTGGGCCTGTTGTCATGGAGGGGACTACACCGTTGGGGTGGCCCCTTCGACGCGCTCGTCGCCCCGAGCTGCTGCTGCTGTTCGCGTACGTCGCGACGGTTCTGCATGCTAGGTTTTGTTGGCTTCAACAAAAGAAATCAAACTCTGAATGGTGGCTCTCCATTCGTCCATCTTATCGGCCGCTGGCATGAAGTTGAGCAGCATCTGGACTCGCGCCATGGCCTCCTCTGTGGTGCCCGGCATGGCGAAAGAGGAAGACCACGACGTCGCTCGACTCTTGGTAGGGCCAAGAGAAGTGTCGCCGCGTTCTTGATGCCGCGCGCCACTCGCCAGAGCTTTCTGGTGGGCAGTGGGCCGATCCTGCGGGGCTGCGGCTCCGCTGGGCGCTCCGTCTCATTCTGCACGAGGTGTATGCCCAACAATCTCGCTGGCGACGGGTGCCACCAGGGGGTCACGGCTCGCACCGGACCGGGAGTCGCCGAGGCGGCCTCGGCCATCCACGCGGCGCGGAGGTGATGAACGGATGTTTCCCTCGCCCGTGGCGTCGGGGCCGAGCTCGCATGTTGTTGTTGTAGTTGCTCCTCTCCGGCGCCTCCTGCTCCATCTCCGGGTGCAAAGGACTGGACGGGGGTGATGCTTGCGCCGACCGCGTCGTCCACGATGCCCGCCTCGCCCCCGCAGCCGCCGCGGCGTCTGCGGCGCCGGCGGCCGCGTGTGAGGGAGCCCTCAAAGTGGAGGGATGTGTGACCGCACCGGATTTCTTCTGGGGAGCCATTGTTGAAGAAGATGACGATGGAGATCGATTCCCCGTTCATGAACTCGGGTTCGCGCAAATGATGCACGCCCCCTACCTAGCGCGCCAAAGATGTTGGGGCACAGATGCTCACGATCACCTATGGGACCAGAGGTCCCTTGTGGTTCGGCAAGGGGGGTCACGTTGCACGAAGAGCAGAGAGCATGAGACGGCGTGGCGATCAGGACACATCCATTTTACCCAGGTTCGGGCCGCTGCTAAGCATAAAACCCTACTCCTGCTTTTGGTGGATTGATTGGAGGAACATGAAGAACGCACATCGCCTAACCCTGGCAAAGACTGTTGGCGGGGAAAGAGCTGCTACGCGAGAACAAGTGTTCGGGGCTTCGAATTGCCAACCTTGAGCTAGGTTGCCTTGGGCCTCCTTTTATAGTGCAAGGGGTTACCACAATGGCAAAACAGTCATTATCTATCGATTAGATAGCTAAGCAGAGCTATCATACCTAACTCTGGCATTTAGGACAAAATGCCATGATTACCTGCCTAGGTGGCGCTCGGGGGTGCATCCCCGGCAAGCTCTTGCCACCGCTTGGCCCGTCGTTGCTTATGGTCTTGACACGCTGCAGGGCGGGTGTCAACCGAGCATAACTTGCATTCCGATGTGTCGCCATGTGCTTAGCGAGAGCTGATTAGCTGCCTGAGGGCTCGACACCGCATCGATAAGTGACAGGCGTAACGATGCGGTAGAGCGGTGGCTGGTTGGCTCGCACTTGCCGGGGAGTGGCTTGCCGGGTCTTCTGGAAGGTGTGCATGTCTTGGTCCCCGGCAAGCGTCGGGGACGTGCTTGGTGCGTTGCAGTCTAGGCTTGGGCTTCCGCGTTGAGCTTATTCAAGTCTTGTCTTGATTGTTCGCCGGGTTTTTGCTTCTACCGCCTGTGCATAAGTTAGGGGCACTGGGTACCCCTGTTCTAGTGCACCGATAGCAAGGGACAATCAAAGGTAAACACCATGCATAAGGCAAGGAAAAAGAAAAGAAAAACCAGAGAAATAGTGGGTTCTGGTACACCAGCGGTAGTACCGCGCAGAACGGGCGGTACTTCCGCCTGAGCGGTAGTACCGCGATGTTTGGGCGGTACTTCCGCCAAAGCGGTAGTACCATGCCTGCAACAATGGCAGTACCGCCCGGGCGACGAAAAAGCTTCCGCCGCACGAGGAAGGTAGTACCGGTGACATAGAACCCAACTACAACAAAGGCTATCTAATTTACTCTAACATGGAGTCAATTGCCGTCCTACTCATGCCAAGAGTCCGTGAAAAAAACTACTCATGTATTGCCCTAAAACAAGATTCAGAAAATAGAGATGAGTAGGAGATGAATGCGGGCAATACCGGAGTCCATCGCACGAGTAGGATAGTGGGGAGAACCCCACCGGACGGAAATGCGAGGGACGACACGGAATGGGAGATCCGGAGCCGGCCTCCGGGGGCATTTTGGTCGCCTGTGCGAGAGAGAGAGACGAAGGGAAGAGAAGAGAATGGGTATGGGGGAGTTAGAACTCCCCTTCGCACCTCTTAAACCGCCCGAGCGTCCCCAAAGCGGTAGTACCGCGGACTTGGGCGGTAGTACCGCTTGAAGCAGTAGTACCGTCCATGGCCAAGCGGTAGTACCGCTTCCTACTCAGCAACCGCCCCGAAACCAGGGGATCGGAGAAAAGAAAAAAAAATGCATTTTTCATGAGAATTGATAAAAACGATGAGTTTCGAGATACTCAAGCACAACACATAAGAAGATACAAACAAGTTTCGAAAGGTCCAAAGATGAAAGATAAGTGAGCATAGAGTGACACCACATACAAAAAGTTCTCCAAACGCACATGCCTCACCAGGAGGGGGGCGGTGGCAGAGGCCACCTATGTTTGAGTCAATTGGTATGGCACTGTGAAGATTTTAACCTTGGGGTCCATGAGCAAAACTCGTCTTTGAAGCACAAGTACCATCAAAAATGGCGAATGTGAAAGATGTGATCATTTTATGCATAATAGGAGGAGGGATAGTTCATTGAGAGAACTAGACTCCCCCTATGTCCATGCCTACACCTAACCAAGACATAATGAAGAGTGTGGTTTGGTGTGCACTAGTTCAAGCCACATTGCTTGAATCAATGATATTTAGCTCATGCCTTAACTCGTGGAATCTTGCTTCATCCAATGGCTTCGTGAAAATATCTGCAAGCTGTTCCTTAGTATAGAGATGAATAAGATCAATTTCTCCATGCTTGATGTGATCCCGAATGAAGTGATGACGAATCTCAATATGCTTCGTCTTGCAATGTTGAACCGGGTTGTTGGAGATCTTGATCGTGCTTTCATTGTCACGGTAAAGAGGAACTTTGTCACAGTTGACACCATAATCCTTTAAAGTTTGCCTCATCCAAAGAATTCGTGCACAGCAGCTTGCGGCGGCTACATACTCGGCCTCGGTAGACGAGAGAGAAACACAGTTTTGTTTCTCTGAAGACCAACTTACCAAAGAGCGACCAAGAAATTGGCACCCTCCGGAAGTGGACTTCCTTTCCACACGGTCTCCCACACAATCCGGGTCAGTATATCCTATGAGATCAAATGAAGTACCTTTGGGGTACCATAAGCCAAAGATTGGGGTATGAGCCAAATATCGAAAGATTCGTTTGACAGCCACAAAGTGACTTTCCTTAGGTGTAGCTTGAAATCTTGCACAAATTCCCACACTCAACATGATATCTGGTCTATATGCACAAAGGTAAAGCAGGGATCCAATCATGGAGCGATATACCTTTTGATCCACGGCTTTACCATTGGGATCACAGTTGCTTGACTTCGGATCCAAGGAAGAACTTCAACTCTCCCATCATGGACATCTCAAACTCTTTGGTCATTAGTGCGGCAAACTCTTCATTGAAAGCTTTGTTAGGAGAACCAAAAATGATATCGTCAACATATAGTTGGCATATGAACTAGTTCCCTTTGACCCTTTTTGTAAAAAGAGTGGGATCGATTTTTCCAATTTCAAACCCACGATCTTGCAACATCTCGGTAAGGTGCTCATACCACGCACGTGGGGCTTGTTTAAGGCCATAGACAGCCTTATCGAGAATGTATACATGATAGGGGAACATGGGATCCTCGAACCCCGGGGGTTGCTTGACATACACCAACTCCTTGAGTGGACCATTAAGAAATGCACTCTTCACATCCATTTGATATAATTTAAACTCATGATGAGAAGCATATGCAAACAACATGTGAATAGATTCAAGGCGGGCGATAGGAGCAAAGGTTTCACTGTAGTTGATACCATCGACTTGGGAGTAGCCTTGTGCCACCAATCTTGCCTTATTGCGAATGACAATACCGTTCGCATCTTGCTTGTTCTTGAAGATCCATTTGGTTCTGATGACATTGTGGTTCTCCTTTGGTCTTGGCACCAACTGCCACACTTTGTTGCGCTCGAAGTTGTTGAGTTCATCGTGCATGGCTTCAACCCATTCCATGTCCTCGAGCGCATCTTGTACCTTGAGGGGTTCAATGCAAGAAACAAACACATGTTGTTCACAAAAGTTTGTTAATTGTCTACGAGTGGTTACCCCTCTTTTCAAGTTGTCGTAGACGTTTTTGCACAAATGTTGTTTATGTTCAAGCTTGGCAGCATTCTTGGAGGCTCGTCTCTCTAAGATCTCCTCCATGGAGAGTTGAGGGGCAACATCCTGAGGAGCATCTTCTTGATAATCTTGAGCGCCTTCATGAGCGTGCTCTTGATCTTGACCAGGAGCTTGCTCGGGGGTGTGAACTGGACCTTGGGCATCACTTGGAGAATAACCGATATCAAGAGGTTGATCTTGCCCTTGATCTCGTTCACGTGGTTGAGGGCCTTCACTTTGTTCTTCGGAAGCGTGTGGGTCTTGAGTTGGTGATGGTTCCACATGAGTGGAACATTGTCCTTCTCCTTCGGCCACAAGGGGTTCCTCAACGGGTAGGAAGTGTCCCACACCCATTCTTCTCATGGCTTGGGGAGGAATTTCATCACCTACATCACAAAGACCACTTTGCTCCACTTGGCAGCCATTATTTTCATCAAACTCCACGTTACATGTCTCCTCAATGAGTCCGGTGGACTTATTTAGGACACGGTAAGCGCGAGAGTTTGTAGCATAACCAACAAATATGCCCTCTTGAGCTCTAGGTTCAAATTTAGACAAACAAACACCCTTTTTGAGAATGAAACACTTACACCCAAACACCCGGAAGTACTTGAGGTTGGGCTTGTTACCGGTAAGAATTTCATAGGGAGTCTTGTTAAAGCCTTTGCGGAGATAGAGCCGATTGGATGCATGACATGCGGTGTTGATGGCTTCGGCCCAAAAGTTGTACGGAGATTAGAATTCCACCATCATGGTCCTTGCCACATCCATCAACGTCGGTTCTTCCTTTCCGCAACACCATTTTGTTGAGGGGTATATGGTGCGGAGTATTGATGCTTGATCCCCTCATCACTAAGGAACTCATTCAAGGTGTAGTTCTTGAACTCGGTGCCATTGTGGCTTCTTATCTTTAATATCTTTGCCCCAAGTTGGAGCTTCATTGGCAAAGTCAATGACAGTTTGTTGAGTCTCACTTTTCCTCTTGAAGAAGTATACCCAAGTGTATCTTGAGTAGTCATCCACAATCACCAAATAATACTTTCTTCCTCCAAGACTATCAAAAGATGGGGTACCAAAGAGATCCATGTGAAGAAGCTCCAAGGGCCTTTTTGAGTAGATGATAGTCGTGGGTCGGTGAGCCTTCTCATGTAGCTTTCCTTTGATACAAGCACTGCAAGCACGATCTTTGGCAAAACTCACATTCGTTAGTCCAAGGACATGATCCCCTTTGAGGAGACTTTGCGAGGATCTCATATTGACATGGGCTAGACGGCGATGCCAAAGCCATCCCACATCAACTTTAGCCATTAGGCAAGTCGCGGTCTTAGTGGGTCGCTCCGAGAAGTTAACCACATAGAGACCATTTTCGTCATGCCCAACAAAGGCTACTTTAAGAGTCTTGCTCCGCACGGTGTCAACACCAAACAAGGTACAAAAACCCATGAGTACAAGTTGACGAACGGAAAGTAAATTATACGCAAGAGTCTCAACAAGCATGACATTCTCAATGGACAAGTCCGGAGAGATTACCACCTTGCCAAGACCTAATACCTTTGAGCTTGTATCATCACCAAAGGAGACTTGAGTGGCCAAAGATGGATTAGTATGAACGTCCACCACCAAGTCCATGCTTCCGGTCATATGATTTGTTGATACACTATCAAGCAACCATGACACTCCTCCGGAAGCAAACTCCTACAATAGATCAATGCTTGGATTTAGGTACCCATTCTTTAATGGGTCCTTTCATGTTAGTAACAAGGGTCTTAGGAACCCAAATAGACCATTCAATGTACTCATAAGAGGAACCAACATATTTAGCATAAACATGTCCATCACTAGCACGACATAAAACATAAGAGGGGTTAAAGTCGCCGGCCTTGTTGGAGTGGATGGTCTTGCCCTTCTTGGCATTACCATCCACAACCTTGTCCTTCTTCTTCTCAGAGGGACATTCCCTGCTTTGACAAAGGTTTCCTTTAGCGAGGGAACTTGCTTGGTCTTTGCCTTCTTCTTCTTCTTCTTCTTCTTCTTCTTCTTCTTCTTCTTCTTCTTCTTCTTCTTCTTCTTCTTCTTGGTTTTAGGTGCAAATCCAACTCCTTCATTTGCTACAACTTCCTTTTGGTTGCTCAAAAGGTCATTGAGATTCTTCTCACCTTGGATGCATGTCACAAGGCCTTTCTCAAGTTGCTCTTTCAACTTAGCATTCTCCTCCACAAGGTGTGCATGCTCACAACAAGGGTTAGTAGCATTGGCACTATCAATTAACACAAAGGGGGGCATGTAGCTATTTCCTTAGTAAGTTTTACTTGGAGTTGATCATGAGACTCCTTGAGAGAGGCAAGAGCACTCTTCAATGCCTTGTGAGCAATGTCAAGAGTGTCAAACTCTTCCTTGAGTCTACCATGGTCAACCCCAAGAGTACCTACCTCAGATTTAAGCACACGATTAAGGACAATAGCATGATGATGATCTTTATGTAATTTAGCTATGTCAACACTTTGTGAATCCTCAAGAGTCAACCGAAGACTTCACTCTTCCTCAAGAGCAATGGAAAGATCCGCTATCTCATCGGCATAGTCACGACTATGCCCCCTCAACTCCTCGAGAGATTCCTCTTGAGACTCAATGACATCATTGGCCTCACCAAGTTGTTCCAAGAGAGCAACAAAGTGCTTCTTGGAATCACCTTTGAGTTTACACAAAAATTTGTCAAACTCATTTTCATCCTCCTTCGCCACCTCATGTTCATCCACACAATCCAAAAAAGAAGGAGTGGTAGAAATAGACGTTGTAACATTAGAGGTTTTAACGTTTGAGGTTACCTTGGTGATACCTTTGGCCATAAGGCACCTAGCAATGTGGTTCTCGTTGGGGGCATCGAAGAGAGACACCTTAGTTGGGGTTGAAGATGCAATTGCCACTGTAGCCATTGCCATCCCTTCACCACTTGAGTCTTCATTATCGCCATCATCATCGGAGGCATACTCTTATTGAGCCACCAACACCTTTTGAGGCACTTTCTTGGGGAAGTTGTTCTTGTTTGGGAAAGACTTGGCTTTGTCCTTATGGATGAGCTTGCCACCATTGTCTTCCCTCTTCTCATATGGACAATCCACCACAAAGTGACTCACATTGCCACAATTATAGCAATTCCTCACACGTTTCTTGCCCTTGGACCCACTTGAGTTGTTCTTGGAGAAGTTTGGCTTTGAGTTTCTCTTGTTGCCCCAAAATTGTCTATATGCAAGAGCCATGTGCTCATGATAAGCATATTTGGTGTCTTCGGGGCAACACTCCTCTTCTTCTTCTTCTTCAGTAATAGCTTTGGCCTTCAAAGCAAGGTTGGGAGATGATTTCTTTGACCGTTGGACACGAGCTAGAGCGTTGTCGGCGGTCTTGTTTAAGATTTTCATGGCAATAAATTCATCCAACACATCGCTTGAGGACAAATAGTGAAAGTCCGGCCTTTGACGAATGACGAAGGACATGGCTTGTTGAATGGCATGATGGCCTTCCGCTTCATCCAATTGTCATCCACATCTTAGCTACCATGATCTTGAAGAGCTACAGCAAGAGTTGTCACTCTCCGGTAGAGCTCACGAGGTTCTTCATCATCAAGCATCACAAATTCATCGCACTCATCAAGGACCACCTCAAAGTTGGACCGTTGAATGCTCGAGCTACCCTTGTACATGTAGACAATGTGTTCCTAACAATCCTTAGCTCGAGTGAAAGGATGCAAGTGAGCAAGATCTTCAACGGGGACAGCTGCTTGAAGGATGAATAAGGCGGAGTGATTGAGTTGATTGTCGGCCTCTTCTCTTGGAGTGAGGTTGCTTGGATCATGAGTGTAGTATCCTTGCTCAATAATTCTCCAAAGTTGTGTTGAGCTATGATTCAAATGAGACTTGATACGAAAAACCCAATTAGCAAAATCATTCTTAACAAGCTTAGGAGGAGGACCAAGATTAACTATATGTGGTGGGTGCACCGGTCCTCCATAGACCACGGGAGGGGGCACCGAGGCAAAGGTACCCGTCCCACTAGTTCCTTGAGGTAGCTTGTTCTTGTCAGTGCTAGCCCCTTCCTTTTCGGAGTGGACATCCGATGACGAGTTAGTGGGATTAACCACTAGCAACGGATCGGTAGAAAGTTTGAGACCCTCAAGGAATTCTTTAAACATGGATTTGACCTCGGTCGTCATGGAGGATTTAAGCGAGGACATGTCCTCATTCAAATCCTCAAGAGGCACTGTGTTCACACCCACGGCCTTGGGGAGTTCAACCGTCTGCTCCCCGTCGTCAACCATAATCTTCGGGTGGCAAAACCCTTAATAAAGAGACGAGGCTCTGATACTAATTGAAAGGATCGACATGGTTGACTAGAGGGGGGTGAATAGGCAACTACCAATTTTTAACTAATATTTAGCAAATTAGGTTTAGCAACAAATAGGTTGTCTAGAGATGCAACTAGGAGAGCAACCTATATGATGCTAACAACAATAACTAGACAAGCAAGCAAATAATAACAATAGGTAAAGCTTGCACAAAGTAAAGGTAAGAAGTAACCACAAGTGAAACCGATGAAGACGAGGATGTGTTACCGAAGTTCCTTCCCTTTGCAGGGAAGTACGTCTCCGTTGGAGCGGTGTGGAAGCACAATGCTCCCCAAGAAGCCACTAGGGCCACCGTATTCTCCTCACACCCTCACACATAGCGAGATGCCGTGATTCCACTAGTGGTGCACTTGAAGGCGGCAACCGGACCTTTACAAATAAGGTTGGGGCAATCTCCACAACTTAATTGGAGGCTCCCAACACCACCACGAAACTTCACCACAATGGAATATGGCTTTGAGGTGACCTCTTCCGTCTAGGGTGCTCAAACACCCAAGAGTAACAAGATCCGCAAGGGATTAGTGGGGGGAATCAAATTTCTCTTGGTGGAAGTGTAGATCAAGGCTTCTCCTCCCAACCCTAGAGCATCAACAAGAATCGATGGCTAGGGAGAGAGATCGGGCAAGAATGAGCTTAGGAGCAACAATGGAGCTTATGGGGAAAAGAGGTAAATCTCACTAGAGAAGAAGACCCCTTTTTATATTGGGTGGAAATCTGACCGTTTTCTGCCCACTACTCGTGCATAAGCGGTAGTACCGCTCGGGGGAGTGGTACTTCCGCTTGCACGGAAGTACCGGGCATCACACACAGATGACAGCAGTCAAGGAGGCGGTAGTTCCACCGGAGCGGTACTACCGCTCCCACAAGCGGTACTTCCGCTTAACGTTCTAGGATGCCTAGACTTAGTGAACAGGAGGGAGGCAGCGAGTCAGTAACACTCAGAGCGGTACTTCCGCTTCCAACTGTCGCTCGAAATTCACTCGAGTGTCCAAGAAGTCAGAGAGTTAAAAATAAGCGGAAGTGGCCCGGAAGGGGAGGGCGGCAGTACCGCACAAGCGGTACTACTGCGCGCCCCCAAGCGGTATTTCCGCTCAAAATAGACAAGCCCACCCGAGGAACCCAGAGAGCAAAAAATAAGCGGAAGTAGCCCGGTACTGCAGGGCGGCACTACCGCCGGAGCGGTACTACCACGCACTGGAGCGGTACTTCCACTTAACTCATGACTCAGGGCCCTAAAGACAAGGGCATCTCCATCGTGTCGGAAAAGAGAGAAGAAGCGGATGCGTACATGATTGATTCTCCCAACCTTTCCAAGTGTGGACCCCCTCTTGATAGGACGGATTTTCCTATGACTCAAGTCCACCGATACTAGATCAATAGGAAAACGGCGTCTTCTCTTTTCACAACTGAGGGGCTCAATAACCGTTTCGTGCCACTTGATAATCTCTGAAAACACAATGCACACGATTAGTCTGCAAGGGTATTGTCATAAACCAACAAAACTACTTAGGGAGAAATATGCACTTACAACCTTGTCGTCTATCCTCGTGCGAGACCCGTCAAGCAGAAGGTCAGGAAGAAAGCCTTGGAGTGGCAAGAATTCATTGTAGAAGAAATCAAGAAGCTAGAAGCGGCAGGCTTGATCAGAGGAGTGATCCAGCCCACGTGGTTAGTCAATCTAGTCGTTGTACGTAAACAAAATGGAAAGTGGTGGCTTTGTATTGATTTCACTGATCTTAATAAAGCTTTCCACAAAGATCATTTTCCCTTGTCGCGTATTGACCAGATTGTGGAATCCACTGCCGACTGCGACTTGCTGTCCTTTCTTGACGCCTATTCTGGTTACCATCAGATTTTCATGGCCAAGGAAGATGAAGAGAAAACCGCGTTCATCACTCCATGTGGAAAATATTGTTTTAAACGTATGCCTTTCGGATTGAACAGCGTCAGATCAACATTTGCAAGAGCTGTTCAGATTGGTTTTGAGCCCCAGCTGCACAGAAATGTGGAAGCATACCTTGATGACACAGTGGTCAAAACGAAGGACAAGGCAACATTGATCCAAGACATAGAAGAAACATTCATCAATCTGCACAAAATCAACTTCAAGCTCAATCCCAAGAAGTGTGTGTTTGGCGTCCCATCCGACAAGCTTCTTGGGTTCTTTGTATCTCAGAGAGGCATTGAAGCCAATCCCGACAAGATCAAAGCAATTGAGCAATTGGAGGCACCAAAGCGCGTCTCTTGCCAGCTGCATCGCTACCCTGAGCAGGTTCATTTCAAAATTGTCTGAGCGCACCTTGCTTTTTCAAAATATTGAAAAAGGCAAGTCCCATGAAGTGGACTTAGGAAGCGGAGGCAGCGCTGCAAGATTTGAAAAGATACTTGTGTTCTACGCCAACGCTAGCCGCGCCAAAGCCACAAGAGCCGTTGTTGCTATATCTGGCCACAACCAATCGAGTGGTCAGTGCTGCACTAGTGGCGGAAAGAGAAGCAGCAGCGACAAGCCCGTCAGGCTACAGGCCGGAATCTTCTCTGACAAGTCATGGTGCTCGCAACCCAAGCTTGGCGCATGAATCAGATCAGCAAATTGCGAATAAGAAGATGGTGCAGCGCCCGGTCTACTTTGTCAGCTCTCTCCTATAGGGGGCTAGGTCAAGGTATTCTGGCATGCAGAAATTGCTCTTCAGCCTCCTCATGGCCTCGAGGAAGCTGTGTCATTACTTCCAAGCACATCAAATTACCGTCGTCACTCACTTTCCTATGCAATTCATTCTAAGGAATCCAGAAGCCACCGGCAGGATAGTGTAGTGGGCATTGGAATTGTCAAGCTTTGATTTGAAGTTTGAGATCACAGCTACAATCCATAGCAGAGCCTTGGCGGAATTCATTATTGAATGGACACCAACCCAGACGAAGAAACGCCAGAAACAGCCCTCCCCGGGAAGGAAGGAACACAATAGTGGATCATGTATTTTGAGAGAGCTTTCTCGCTGCAAGGCGCCGGTGCTGACGTGCTGCTTCTCGCACCCACCGGAGAACACCCCAAGTATGTGGTCCAAATGCACTTTCCTCGGGAGGTATCGACAAACAACAAAGATGAATATGAAGGATTGCTTGCCGGCCTGTGAATTGCAGTGGACCTGGGCATAAGGAAGTTGGTTATCCGAGGGGATTCACAACTTGTTGTGCGTCAAGTAAATAAGGATTACCAGAGCCCTTTTGTCGGTGTACTAAACAACGGGTCCCTTAGAACCCGGACTTGTGCACAAGACGATCGCGGCCTTTGCACCGAAAGACCTTTCCAGTCAAATGCCAACCTCCAAGCTACGTCAATCACGGACCCAAGCGAACCAGCAAACCTCTTTGCCGGTGGACTCGGCTGCCAACACACCCGGCAAGACCTCCACCCGCCAAGCCGTCGCTCCACGTCACCAGGTGGATTGTCTACATTAACAAGGTGTCGAGCGAGCAGGCGGTTAGGTAGATCTGGTCAGGGCACGTGGCAGCTTGGTGGACTTGCAGCACCTTTAATGACACCCATCCCATGGTGTGGCGAAGGAATAAGAGGTAGGTGGGCGAACGACACAGAAGGAGGGACAATCCTTGCTGGAAGACGTCGCTAGTGGGACACCTCACGGCGCATTAAATGCGCCTGTCCTAGTCCGTCAGAGTTAGGTATTTCCTATTGTAGCTCTTGCCAATGATTTTGGCAGGTAGAGTATACATTGTTTACTCCATGTAATGACCATTCTAGCCACTGTGGTAGCCCCTTAGCCTATAAAAGGAGGCCCATGGCTACCTTCACAAGGGTCGACACTCCATTCATTTCCACGCGTAGCGGCACTCCCTGAGCATTCCTTGCCGGGCTGTGGCGCTCCTTTATGGTGAACTCACATAATCCACAAAAACACAGGACGTAGGGTTTTACGCTCCGTTGGCCCGAACCTGTCTAAACCCCCGAGTACGCATGGATCGGTGATGCTCTTTGCGCCCAAGGATCTCCCTAGACGAACCACGAAAGGGGCCTTGTCGGCCCCATAGATCATCGTACACCGACATCTTTGGCACGCCAGGTAGGGGGAGCTCTGTTGCGTGAACCTTCGTCAATTTTTGCGTGTCATCATCAACAACTTCAGCGATGCTCATGCCTCCCAAGAAGGCTAAGGGCGTGGGGACACCCGCTCCGTCCACGTCCAAGCTGCCCTCGCAAGTGGTCGCCGGCGAAGCCGATGGAGGCGGCCCCCGCGATCACCGCATCGGTGAACGCAGCCACAACACCACATGGAGCTCCACGAGCCGTGATCCGGATCCTGCTATCGTGGAGACGCGAAACACGCCGGCGGTGACCGGGGCCGACGTCGCGGAAACGGCGGCCGTGACAGCAGCTACAACAGCAATAGTGACGGCGACGGGACCTCCGCCGTGACCTTCACAAGAAAACCATGACCAACACCCTCAGGGTTGCGACTATGGGCGGCGCACGGACAATACCCCTGCGCTTCCATCTCAAGACAAGTAGGGCCGAGCTTGACAGCAACCTCCTGGAGAGAATGGACAGCATGCGATGGCGTGAGGAAGCGCTCCTCCTGACACTGTCAGGAGTAAGATCGCCACCCATGCCTCGCACCGCTCCATGCCCAAGACCACGGAGGAAGCTCTTGCGTAGGCCCATCTGTTGCTGAACTTGCCACCCACGCGAGAGAAGATGGAGGACTGGAGAGAAACTATCCAAAGTTTGCTGAGCTTCGCAAACCGCGGTAAGCCAGAGGGGGAAGGTCCATCACGCGCCCGCCAAACGGCTCGGTGAGGTCCCACCAACGGACCCGACCCTGGCAGGGCGCCTACAGTCACCCCCACAACAACAACAACCTTCCCGCCAGACCGACGTACAACACGAGGTGTCGTATGCATCGACGGATCTGCGGCAGAATAAAGACCAACGTCATGTCTTGAAGGACAAACACAAGGAGGACGCCTGCACCACCATCGAGAGGCGACGATTGGCACATCACCGGTCTATTGGTTGCGCGGACCCAGTCATCGATGGGCCTACGCCAGGGGTGCCCGACAGCCTGCCTTACGAGATAGGCTGCTCGACGTTCACCCACGAGCTGCGGCAAGTCCGCCGGCCCTCTAGCAGAGCCTTCAAGCCTGAGCTGCTCGACAAGTATGACGGCCAGATCAGTCCATCTGAGTTCCTCGGCATCAACACCATCGTTTTGCAAGCCACCGGAGGGCGCAATGAGAAAGTATTCACCAACTACTTCCCATTGGCGCTCAAGCCCAATGTGAGGAGTTGGTTGATGAACTTGCCGGAAGGGTCCATCTCCTCTTGGGCGGATCCGTGCAACCAGTTCGTTGGTGCATACCATGGAGTCCACAAGCTTCCAGGGCAGCCCAACGACTTGCATGTGCTTCCCCAGAGAGAGGGCGAGTCGCATCGCAAGTACATCTAAAGGTTCAGCCACGTACAACACAACATCCCTGACATCCACCCTGCAACAGTGATCGTCATGTTCCACATGAACGTGCACTATCGGCGGATGCGCAAAGAGATGAGCAATAACAAGGTGCGGGACATCGGCGAGCTATACTCTTTGGCTGGCAAGTGTGCGTGCGCTAAAGAGGGGAGGAGGCTCCCCGGAGAGGACGTTGGCGCAGAGGTCGACCCGGATGACGACGAAGACGCGCCAGCCTCCAAGAGAAAGGGTCAGAAGCGCAACCGGAAGCTCAAAGGAAAAACAGTGATGGTCGTTGAAGGGAACGGCAACTCCGACTCCGGCAAGAAGGCCAAGTCCGAGGGGTCCGGCAAGGACGCCGCCGAGTGCTCTAGAGACGACGAGGCCGCGGAAGGATAAAAGACCGGTAGGCCGTACTACAAGATCCACCTCACCAAGAGCCATGATATCACCGAATGCCGCCAAGTAGAACAGCTTGCTGAGAAGCATAAGCAAGAGTACAAAAGGCACGACAAGGAGAAGTGCCAAGATGGTGCAGGTGGCTCCGGCAAGAAAAACAGCGGTGGCCATGGTGGCCACCGCGGGAAGGCCAAGAAGCACAATGAGAAGCCTGCTAGGGGCCAAGATAAAAAGTTTGATGATGAAGACGATGATGACGATGGAGATGAAGAGGAATTGGAAGGCAAAGAGTTCCAGAAGGCTGTTGATGCAATGTGTGTTGATGAAGGCGCATCTTTCCACTCCTCTCACCTGCAACTCAAGCAGTGGGCTCGTGAGATCAGCACAGCAGAGCTAGCAGCAGAGGCGAGAAAACCCCTCAAGTGGTCCAACACTCCCATCATCTTCGACACTGAGGACCACCCTGACCGCATTACTGCCGTCGGGTGTGTGTCGTTGTCAGTATCACCAACAATACGTAACCTCAAGGTCACGAAGATGTTGGTTGTCAGTGGAGCCGGTCTGAATCTGATATCACCAGACGTAATCAAGCACCTGCAGATTCCTGACTCGGATCTCAAACCGACGGGTTCCTTTCAAGGGGTCAACCCAGGAAGGTCTCAGCCCAAGGAGAAGATAACTCTGCCGGTCATGTTTGGCAGCGAGCTCAACTTCCGGACAGAGAGGGTTGTCTTTGATGTCTCGAAGATGTTGCTGCCATACAATGGGATTTTGGGCCGACCGACGCCGGCGAAGTTTATGGCGGCATCTCACCATGCCTACAATACACTCAAGATGTCGGGGATGATGATCATCATAACCGTCCACGCTGACAACAAGGACGCGGTCCTCTGCATCGACAATCTCTTCCGGGAGGTAGTGGCAGCATCTGCCGACGAGGCACTCGCTCCTGCCGACAAAGCTCCCGGGATGAGGACAAGAACAAGAGCTCTGGTGAATCTCGTAAGGACTCCGGGAAGCGCACCAAGGAGTGCAGCACGCCTATCGAGGACTTACCGGAGTCCTCCGCCGCCGGGAGGAAGAAAAACAAGGTGACCATCCCCAACACGAAACAAGTGGCTGCACGGGAGGACGACAAGGGCGGCACTTTCACTATAAGTGCTACCCTTGACAGCAAATAGGAAAGTGCGCTCGTCTCCTTCCTGCGGGCGAACGTTGATGTGTTTGCCTGGCAACCATCCGACATCCCCGGTGTTCCTAGGGAGGTGATCGAGCACCACCTTGCCATTTGTCCCCATGGACGCCCCGTCAAGCAAAAGTTCCAAAAACAAGCCCTGGAACGGCAAGAGTTTATCGCCAAAGAAATCAAGAAACTAGAGGCAGCAGGCCTGATCAGAGGTGTGATCCACCCAACTTGGTTGGCGAATCATGTGGTAGAGTGCAAGGCGAATGGGAAGTGGAGACTTTTTATTGACTTCACCGATGTCAATAAGGCTTGCCCGAAGGACCCCTTCCCCTTGCCGCATATCGACCAGATAGTGGACTCAACCGCTTACTGCGACCTGTTATCTTTCCTTGACAACTACTCTAGTTACCACCAGATCTTCATGGCCAAGGAAGACGAGGAGAAAACGGCATTCATCACTCCTTGCGGCACGTACTGTTTCAAGCGTATGTTGTTTGGGTTGAAGAGTGTTGGTTCAACGTACGCAAGGGCCGTTCATATTGGTTTTGGGCCACGGCTACACAGGAATGTGGAAGCGTGCATGGACAACATAGTGGTCAAAACCAAAGACAAGGCCACACTGATTCAAGACCTAGAAGAGACCTTTGCGAACTTGCGCAAGATCAATTTGAAGCTCAACCACGAGAAATACATGGTTGGAGTCCCCTCCAGCAAAATCCTCGGGTTCTTTGTGTCGCAGTGCGGGATCGAAGCCAATCCCGCCAGGATTGAAGCAATTGAGCAGTTGGAGGCACCAAAGCGCATCAAGGACATGCGCCGCCTGGCGGGCTGCATTGCCGCCCTCAGCAGGTTGATTTCCAAATTGACAGACCGCACCCTGCCGTTTTTCAAAATCCTGAAGAAAGCAGGCCCGATGACATGGACCCCGGAAGAGGAGTTAGCACTACAAGATTTGAAGAAATATCTATCCTCAACGCCAGTCCTAGTCGCTCCTAAACCAGAGGAGCCCTTGTTGCTATAGTTAGCGGAGACGAACCAAGTGGATACTGTGGCGCTGGAGGCGGAAAGGGAAGATGAGGAGGACGAAGCGGCAACCCCCGAGCCGGCGAACAGCAATCCAGAGTTAGCCCCGGCAGGCCAAGGAGCCAACAACACAAGCATGATGCAAGAGGTAGAGCAACGAACTGTGCAGAAGAAGAAGCTGTTGCAGCGAACAGTGTATTTTGTCAGCTCTCGTCTGCAGGGGCTAGCTCAAGATACTCTGGGGTGCAGAAAATGCTTTTCGGCCTTCTTATGGCTTCCCGAAAGTTGTGCCACTACTTCCAAGCACATCATATCACCGTCGTCACTCGGTTCCCGTTGCAACGCATCTTGAGGAACCCAGAGGCAACCCGCAGGATCGTCGAGTGGGCGTTGGAGTTGGCCAGCTTTGACTTGATCTTTGAAAGCACAACAACCATCCAAAGCAGGGCCCTGGCGGAGTTCATCGCAGAATGGACACCAACGCCAGACGAAGAAATCCCAGAAACAGCTCTCCATGACAAGGTAACACCTCAAGAATGGGTCGTGTACTTTGACGGAGCACTCTCGCTGCAAGGCGCCGGTGCCGGAATGCTGCTCGTTGTACCCACCGAAGAGCGCCTCAAGTACGTGATCCAGATGCATTTCCCCAGGGAGGAGTCAACGAACAACACAGCTGAGTACGAAGGATTGCTTGCCAGACTACGGAAATTAAGGAGCACTTTGATGGTCTGCAAATGGAGCACGTCCCCTATGTTAGAAATATCATTACTGATGACCTGTCAAAGAGAGTTGCACAGAAGCTGCCTGTGCAACCAGGCACTTTTGTACTCTGATTAACCCAACCTTCAGTCACTCCATCAGCACGGCGGAACAAGAAAAGAAAGTCAATTCCAGCGACTACATCACGACAGAGCCATCAGTGGCTGCCAAGAAGGTTGCCCGAAGTGACAGACCGCGTGTCAGTGAACCTCGAGCTCCGGCAGGCCCGACGGTCTTTGCCTAGAAGCTAGCGTTCCCATGACGGAAGAGATGCCCTGGATCCTTGTTGTCGAGCCACGAGCTCCGGCATGGGCGCAGCAGATAGTCTGGTACCTCCAGACAGGAGATCTTCCTGAGGGGCCAGAGGAAGCTGAAAGAGTAGCCCGACGGTCGAGCATGTACCAGTTCGTGGACATCACCTTATACAAGAGGAGACCGAACGGTGTGAAATTTAAGTGCATTCCATAGGAAGAGGGAGGACAACTGTTGGCAGAGATACTCAAAAGGATATGTGACTCCCACATCGAATCACGAGCCCTTGTCGGGAAGGCATTCCGCCAAGGCTTCTATTGGCCGACAGCCCTTCAAGATTCCCTGGCGGTGGTGACGACGTGTCCAGCATGCCAGTATCACGCCAAGCAAATACATCATCCATCACATGCCCTTCAAACCATACCGCTCTCCTGGACATTCTCGGTCCAGGGGCTCGACATTGTCGGGCCTTTCCCACGTGCTACCAAGGGCTTTGAGTTCTTGTTCATTGCAATCGGCAAGTTCACGAAGTGGACTGAGGTGGAACCAGTGATAAAGGTAACGACGTAAGTGGCGGTCAAGTTTCTTAGAGGGATAGTTTGTCGTTTCGGTGTCCCCAACAGGAACATTATCGACAACGGCACGCAATTCACCAGCAACAACTTCACACAATATTGTCAAGACATTGGCGCCAAGATATGCTTCGCATCAGTTGCTCACCCCAAGAGTAACAGGCAAGTAGAAATGGCAAATGCTGAAGTGTTGCGGGGCCTCAAGACGAGAACATTCGACAAGCTGCACAAGCACGGAGGCACTGGATTGATGAACTGCCGGCGGTTCTTTGGTCAATCAGAATGACACCGAATCGAGCCACCGACGAGACGCCCTTCTCCCTAGTTTATGGTGCAGAAGTAGTACTCCCCACGGAACTCACATACGGGTCACCGAGAGTGCAGGCCTTGGTAGAGGACCGGCAAGAGCAAATACGGCAAGATGATGCCATGCTCCTCGAGGAAGATCGTCTCCAGGCCGCGCTGCGTGCCGCCCGGTACTAGCAAATCCTGTGCCGCTATCATAGCCACAGGGTGCGCGCCAGGAGCGTTGAGGAAGGCGACCTTGTTCTTCGATGGATTCAGTCCGCGAAGGGATCAAACAAGTTGACGCCGAAGTGGGAAGGCCCTTACCGGGTAGTACAAGTCACCAGGCCTGGTGTAGTCTGCCTGGAGAGCGAAGAGGACACCCCGGTGTAGAACTCGTGGAATATCGAGCAGCATCGCAAGTTCTACCCGTAAGGTGCGGTTGCCGGGACGCCCAGCAACCCCTTTTGTACAAGTTCGCCGGCATTGCATGTAATCCTTTGTACAGGGCCAGGCGATGACCCTATGCGTAGCCAATAAAGCTAAGTGTTTTGCAACCCTTTGTCAAAGTACATATTTATCTTATGTACCTTATATGAGATGTTGCGATCACTTTTTACTTGCACAAGGTGACTGTTGAACCACTTAGGTTCCTAACCCACTCTATTTTCTGTTATTTCTTTTTCTCAAAAGGGAGAAGGGGCCCCGCGTGCAAGTCTTCCCGGGGGGGGGGGGGTTGACGGTATGTACACCTACAAACACATTCAAGGACGATCACCTTGCAAAAAGGAATGCGACAGAAGAAAGCTAAGTAGAAAAAACTTCTCAAAAATTTGAAGTTTTCTCCTAAGTGACTGCGGAAAGGACAACAAGGGGGCTTTGTCGGCAGCGGTACCACCGACAAGCTGCCGAGGATCCGTTCCTACGAGTGCCCATGGTAAGGATGTGTGCACCGGCTGGCGTTTTTGGCAAGTGTAGGGATCGGAGACGCACAAGTTAAAAACTACGTAGAGAGAAGATTGCTATTTCATTTAACATGATAAATGCTCGAATATACTACGGAAAACAACCAATAATTTTTTTCCTCGCGTCCCCGCAGGGTTATATTGGGTGCGATCTAAGCACAAAAGGAGATTTGCCACTACGATGGGGCGATTGATCCGGAAACGAGGTCTCGCGGATGGAGCCTCGCGTCCGTATCAATCGACCCACCTCCAAAACCTAACCAGGGCGCCTTGCGCGCCTAATCGGAGTCTTCGTGCCTGATGCCGATGGTGCTGCCATTTTCATCGCTGTTGCTAGAGGAGTCATAGTGGCTACCACTCGGGCTCTCCGCGCAGAACTCCAGGCGAACGCCAGAAGCCAAAAAGCACATATGCTCCCTTGGTGGTTTTGATAATTCATGACAACATACATTGTCTCTTGGACTAATAGTTCTATCTAGTTTATTTCAGGTTTAGTCCACCGAGAGGATTGGCTAAGGATTGTGTGGAGAATCACCCTGTCGGTGTCAAAACCGGCAGATCTCGGGTAGGGGGTCCCGAGCTGTGAGACTAGAATCGACGGTAACAGGAGAAGTCGGAGACGATGTTTACCCAGGTTCGGTCCCTCCTATGGAGGTAATACCCTACGTCCTGCTTGATTATATTGATGGTATAAGGGTTACAGAGTTGATCTACCTCGAGATCATATGACTAAAACCCTAGATGAGTTCTCTTGTCCTACAACCTAAAACCCTCCGGCTTATATAGACGCCGAGGGTACCTAGGGTTTACACATGGTCGGTTACACGTCGAAGGGATAAACAAGCCTATTCACTAGCCCAAACGTGGAGAATACGCCACGATTCTCGAAGCTTCCTTCCTGGAGACATGGTCTTCGATCTATCTAGTGCTCAGCAAGTGGCCCATATAGTCCGGCCCATAAGAAATAGGTCGGCCTCCCGAGGACCCCTTAAACCAGGACTCCCTCAGTAGCCCCCGAACTAGCCTCCAATGCCAAGGGTCCAAGCTCCAGCTACTTCAAATGATCAGAGTCTTCGGCTTCCGAGGCGAGTTCCTTTCTCCAAATAGTGATCGGCCGAGTTTGAGTTCGGCCTCCAACTACGTGTAGTTTTCCCGATCATAGATCGTCCGAGCACCATGAATAGTTCGGCCCTGAAGGCCAAACGTCAAGGAGTAAACAGTGCTCCCTGACAACCTTTCAGATGAAAGGTCACGGCCCACCACGACCGCTGAACCAGTCGAAAAAGCTTGATTCGCAGTTCGAGGCCGTTTTCATCAGCACGATCCATCCATGCACAGATCGTGCTCCGTTTCACACGGGATATGTTTAATCATGCGCGTATAACGGCACGCACATCTTGGGAAGCGGAGGGATTCACGGCGCAGTGAAGGGAGGCTAACCGGCGACAAGCCCAATAAAAAAGGGGGAGAAAACCCCAAGGCTTTACCGCACTTCCCATTCGCATCCCTGCTTCCCCAATCTCCTGAGCTCCCAGAGCCCAGATCTAGGTTTTCCATCCTTCCTCCTCCGAGCTCAGCCATGGCCGGCTCAGGATCCAATGGCAAGTGGGAGGCTTCCACGTTCACAGACCAGGACATCCGGGACCTCAAGGATGCCGGCTACCTCGCCGCCAACATCTTCCACCGCGCCCCAGAGGAGGGCCAAGTGATCCCCACCCCCAAACCAGGCGAGGGGGTGGTTTTCATTCCTCACTTCATCCGAGGATTGAGCTTCCCGCTCCACCCCTTCATTAGGGGCCTCATGTTCTTCTACGGACTTGACTTCCACGACCTCCCGCCGAACTCCTTCATGCATATATCGGCATTCATCATCGTCTGCGAGGCCTTCTTGCGGGTCAAACCACACTTCGGACTATGGCTCAAGCATCAAGCCAAAGTGTGTCACAGGCGCACACGCAGACTGCGGCGGGGTGGTCATCAGCAAGCTTCCCCGCGCAGTATGGCCATCCGGCACCTTCATCGACACCATCAAGACTTGCAAAAAAGAGTGGTTTTACATCACCGAGCCAAGGGAGGAGGGCGGAACTATTCCTGCCGAATTCAGATCCGGCCCCCCGACCAGATTGACCTCATGGGTCCGAAAGGGCCTCGACTGGGGGTCGGATACAGAGGTGGACGACCTACAGAGGGGCATCGCCTCCAAGATCAAGGACAAAATCGAGCTGACCAACGTGGTCCAGGTTATGCTCCGGCGGCGCATCCTCCCCTGCTAGCGCCGGGGCTCTCCTATGTGGACTTATCGGACTGACGATGATCCTACGATTCGTCAGCTCTTCTGCACCACTCGGGAGAAGCTGTGGAAGGCGTTGTTCAAGGCGCAGGAGAATTGGCCGGCCAAGAAGGAGGACCAGGGTTTACGCGCTGATAAGCTCCCTTCCGAGGTATGACATAGTTTCATTAGATCGGCTTTCTTCCCCTAAAGAAAATCTAAGTACTTTCCGATCACTTCCGCTGGAATGGTTGAGCAAGGCCACAGGCATCAAATGCCCGGCTCCACAGCCCGAAGACCCTAGGTCCCAGCTGCTGTCGGAGATGCTCGTCGTGGCGCCTTACAAGGCGCCAGAGAAGAAGAAGCAGAAGAAGAAACCAGGCCGAGCAGTCCTGCGCAACAGGGACCAGCCAGGGGCTGTGTCCGAAGAAACCCACGCCTCCTCGAATCAAGAGGAGGAGCACGAGGGTGAGGGGGGAGGCGATTCCCCCTCGCAGGAAAGAGGGCGGCATCATCGGACGCCTCAGAGGATGTACCTCCTCCCGCCCTGAAGAAAGCGCGTCGGACACAGGTAGTTCTGTCCGACGACAGTTCGGACTTGGATACCGAGTCCGAGGACTTCGAGAGGGTTCCACGAAGGAACCTCAGGGTCAAGCCCCCAGCTCGAAGGTAAAGATCCGAAGACTTCCTGAGCTATTTAAAGCTAAGTTTTGGATGTGATTAACATGTGGGCGCCTATTGACTTGCAGCCCACCACGTGTTCTCCCCGGCGATCAAGCCTCGGATGGGAAGACCCCGCCCGCCGAGCTAGCGGAGAGCGGGACCGCGTCACACCCCTCTCCTCCGGGGGCCGCGAAGGATGTCGCGGAGGTGTCATCCCAACAGGCTCCTTTGGAGCCGGACACCAGAGGTGGGGGCGACGACGTCATGGTCGAGGCTAACGCCTCGGCCGCCGAAGATCGGGGGGACAAGCCCCTCCCGGATACTGAGGAGACCTGACAAGGGGATGTCTAGTCCCTTTCGAGGTCATGTCCGGAGCGCACCATGCCTCCAGAGGCACCGGTTCAATCCCTGGTTGGAGATCGGGTCAACCGACCCCCACCGGCGCCACCGACCAATGTGTGGCCGGCTATGGGGGAGGCTCTGACAAGCGCCTCCATCTCTGAGGAGCACCGCACCCTTATGGGTATGGTATTGCAGAGCATTCAGTCTGTAGACAACGGACTGAAGGAGGCCTTCAACGGTCTCCTGACGGGCTTTCAGGTGAGCCACGTAATGCTCTGTCTGTGAAATATTAATTTCTTTGTGTTATCATTATATGCATGGCAGCCCCCGAGCCCTAGGTGAGTTTGGAAAAACTTACCTGGGGGTCAATCATAGATCATTATCCGAACTATGTACAGGCCAATATTTGTTCAAAACGTTCTAATAGCCCTTAAGAGGACCGGACACAGGATCATATTTATGACAGTTCGGAAGTTTTGAACCCATGTGACTGGATATGGTTTTGTTTTTTACAAGCTTCGTCGACGGCGGCGGCTGCTAATGCTGCCGAGCTGGATGAGCTAACTCGGAAGCTCAAGAGCTCCGAAGACGAGCTTGATGCTCTGAACAAGAGATTTGACGAGGCGCAAGGTAAGACGGATTAGAGTATCGAAATTCTTCATTACCGTACTGTCAACGCAGTATTTTTGAGATGCTTAATGCTTACGCAACCTTGGCAAAGGAAATTGAGAAGCTCAAGGCCGAGCTTGAGAAGGCGAAGTAGGAGGCTGCGGTTGAAAGGGCGGTGGCCAAAGAAGCGGCTACCGTGTTATCCGCTTTAAGAGCCACCAGCGACAAGCATGAGGCTCGGGTGGAGGAAATCCAACAGGAGCACAAGGACGCCGGCCAAAAGTGCGAGGACCTTGAGCGGAAAGGCAAGGAGCAGGCCGCGGAACTATCCACCCTGAAAACCAATCTCCAAAAGGAGCGGGTGGATAGGCGGTCTTTTGAAGAGCAAGTCAGCCAGGCCAAGGCTATCATGGATGGTAAGCCGTATTTATTACAGTGTGTCTTCGGGGATAGCAAGTTTGAGTTGCTTACCCAAGTATGGCGTTCCTCAGGCGCCTGCTCGGACCTCCAGAAGAGCACAGCGGACGCGAACCATTTCTATGCTTCGCAGGGAGAAGGAGATGAAGCTCGGCTGTTTTGGGCGCAGTTTGAAGCCCCCGAGCGCTCTCCTCTCCTTGTTGAGCAGCTGAAGCAGCTGATGGAGCTACACCGGATGGCGGAGCCGGCCATGAAGGATCTCTGCATCCGGCTATGGCCTAGCGAGCCACTGTCGGGCAGCTACTTCGGCCTGGTGCAGAAGCTGAGTGACGCCTCTCCCCGGATCGACGCGCTAAGGCGGTCCTCCTGTATCGAGGGAGCTCGGATGACCTGTGCGAAGGCCAAGGTGCACTGGCCGGGGCTGGATCCGATGAAGATAGCCACCGCCCCTCCGCCTCCTGGAAGGGAGCATAGGTGCCCCGAGCTATACTTCTCTGGAGTAATGGAGGGTGCTCGGGCGATAGAGTCGCAGTGTTCTAGAGAGAACATTTATGAGTAAAGCGTTGTAATATGTCCGAAGACCTTTTAACGCGTTTGCATGGTTTATCATGTCTTTCGTGTTTTGCATCCTTTATAACTCCTGTGTGGCCGTTAAAACTGAAAGCTGCGAGTCGTCGGCTTCAGCCCCCATGTAGATACTACGCGGGGTGTCTCTGCCAACGCACTGTGACCCTTAGCTAAGCTATCGGTACCCGAAGGCGGTAGTGTGGGGCGGACAAGGCAATCGGAACATAATGCTTTATTGCTTTCACTTAGCCGTAGGGGCGCGAGAAAGGAGTGCGGGGGGCTGATGACTAGCCCCCAGGTGTTTGTGATGTTCGGATAAACCATGGCCAAAGCCGATATCACATGGTTTGTACTAATACCAAACCCATCGTATGACACGGAATAACCTCTAACGAGGTTTATTTAAGCCCGGATTCGCAGACCGGTTCTTGCATACTATGTCAGTCAGTTTTTGGCTTTCTCCGCTGAGGTGCTTGACCAGGCTAGCCGGAAGCACAATCGCAGCGGTTCTCCCTTTGCCCTTTTAGCCGAACGAGCGGAACGTAAAGGGGCAAGCACAGGAGCCGGGCAACACAACAATTGACCCAAGACATAGTTCGGAACCAATGCATATAAAGCGGAATTCCAAGACGCCGAACATGAAATCAGTTGTGCTTAGGGCGATTTTTTAAGGTCGAGCCCCCGGTCTATTAGCCGGTTGCATCCTAAAGTATACCAAACAGGTTCGCAAGAAGAGGGGGAAAATAGAGAGTGTGCCAAAAAAAAAAGACAGCGAAGCGATCACGTATGATATCTCTGTATTTTACTCAACAACTCTTATTATTCAAATTGCCGATGCAACTGTTTACAGGTATTCGAAAAATGAAATATAAACCTTACAGGAGGGGTTGTATCAGGGGTCTTCGATGGGTGACCTGACGTCCTCGACGTGCCTTGTCGTTTGTCCGCTCCTGGGTCACCTAAGAGGTGTATACCTCTATGGGCTTTGCTGTTCGGCGAACGGACCTTGGAGAAAAAATCTTGAGAAGTCGCAGAAGTATGGATGAGCTTGACGCCTTAGCAGGTACTTTATGGTACCTGTAGTGTGTCCGAAGATGTGTTGGTCGTGATAGTTCGGTCCAGCCGAACACTTACCCTTTGATAATTTTTCCCCACCGCTGCCCATGGAACTTTAAGTGCGAATTTGTGCCTCCTCAGCACGTACTTTGCTGGTTCTAGGGCTGTGCGATGGGGGGCGAGTCCCTATTTATGGGGAGAAGAAGGTTCTGGGACTTCGGGTTGAAACCGAGCTCGCTTCCCAGCCTTATGTGCCTTTACGGCGGGTGTCGGCGTTTGCCGATCATCAGTGTAGTGGAATTCGGCCGCCAGGGCCAACGCATGTTCCTCAGTTCGGAGGGAGCGCTCCGTTTTGCCGTTGACAATAATGACCCCCTTGGGGCCGGGCATTTTGAGCTTGAGGTATGCATAGTGCGGGACGGCATTAAAGCGAGCAAACGCTGTATGGCCGAGCAGGGCGTGATAGCCGCTGCGGAAAGGTACGATGTCGAAGATCAAGTCCTCGCTTCGAAAGTTGTCGGGCGAGCCGAACACTACTTCCAGGCTTACAGAGCCCGTGGACCGGGCTTCAACGCCTAGGATCACTCCTTTAAAGGTAGTGTTGGTGGGTTTGATCCTTGACGGATCTATACCCATCTTTTTCACCGTGTCTAAGTAAATCAGATTGGGGCTACTTCCTCCATCCATTAGGACTTTAGTGAGGTGATACCCGTCTATGATGGGGTCTAGGACGAGGGCGGCCGAATCCCCATGACGAATACTGGTCGGGTGGTCACGTCGATCGAAGGTGATCGGGTATGCCGAGCATGGGTTATACTTCGGGGCTACAGGCTCTACGGCGTAGACCTCTCGAAGGGCGCGCTTCCTCTCCTTTTTGGGTATATGATTGACGTATATCATGTTTACTGTTTTCACCTCTGGAGGGAACTTCTTTTGTCCGCCACCGATCGGACCGCGGGGCTCATCCTCGTCCTCGCTGTGTGGGCTCTTGCCTTGGTCTTCGGATGCGAGCTTGCCGACCTGTTTGAATACCCAACAGTTACGGTTGGTGTGGTTGGCGGGCTTCTCTTGAGTGCCATGGATCTGGCAAGGCCTCTCCATGATCTTGTCCAGCGGGGTGGGTCCGTCGCGGTTGCCTTTAGGAGGCTTCTTCCGTTGCCCAGGTCAGGAGTTGCGGAAGCCGGCGTTAACGGTTGTGTCATCGGCGTAACTATTATTGTGCCGGCGCTTATTCTTGTTGCACTTTGGTTTCCCGTTTCCGTCCCGAACTTTGGAGGTTTCGGGGTTCTCGGGGTTGTGGCTACGTCTTGCTAGCCAGTTATCCTCTCCCGCGCAAAAGCGAGTCATTAGTGATGTAAGGGCAAACATTGTCCTTGGTTTATCCTGGCCGAGCTAACGAGCCAGCCACTCATCCCGAATATTGTGCCTGAAAGAGGCTATTGCTTCGGCGTCCGGGCAGTCAACGATCTGGTTTTTCTTGGTCAAGAACCGATTCCAGAATAGCCGCGCAGATTCTCCTGGCTTCTAGACGACGTTGCTTAGGTCGGAGGAATCCGGCGGCCGAACATAAGTGCCTTGGAAGTTAGATCGGAATGCATCTTCTAGATCTTCCCAACATCCAATGGAGTTTTCGGGGAGGCTATTTAACCAGTGCCGAGCTGGCCCCTTAAGCTTCAGGGGTAGGTACTTGATGGCGTGGAGGTCATCTCCTCGTGCCATGTGGATGTGGAGGAGGAAATCCTCGATCCATACGGTTGGGTCAGTTGTCCCATCGTATTGTTCTATGTTTACGGGTTTAAACCCTTCCGGGAACTGATGCCGCATCACCTCGTCCGTGAAGCATAGTGGGTGGGCAGCGCCTCTGACCCGAGCTATGTCGCGCCGGTGATCGGCGTCTGTCCTGGCCCGGTTTCGTTCCTGACCTTCATTGTTGCGGTCGAACCAAGGCCGGTACCCTTCCCGTCTATCGGGTGAGTATCCTCTGGATCCGTAGATGGATCGCATACGACCTGCTCTGTAGTCCAGGTCGTGTCGCAGGTCGAACCTGTCATCGGGCTCTAGTGGCTCTTTTCCCCGTCTACGGGGTATCGTCGGCCTATAGCCGGTGTCGTTAGTCGTCCTATCTCGTCCTCGAGGAGGGCGGTCTGGCTTGTCGTATGGGGTATGTTTAGGAGATGGCATATCAGTGAGCTCGTCATCGAATTGTGGCAGCAGCCTTCTGCGTGGATAGCTCTTAGGTTGGTCCGATAGACCGGTACCATATCCTTCCTCAGCTGAGAGGACTCTCGTCCATCGATCGTTGAGGTTGTCCTGTTCGGCTTTAAGCTGCCGCTCTTTTGCTTTCAGGCTGTGGGCCGTGGCTATAAGCTGTTGCCTAAACAGTTCCTGATCTTCAGGATTATCGGGGATGGCGAAGTCATCGGCTTCCGCGATGTCCTCCTCCTCGGCAGGGCGGAGGTGATCGTCGTCCTTGGAATCATTTGGACCGTCGGGGTTGCGCCGGTCTTCCGGCCTCTCCTGACCCTCTAACGGGTGTTCGGGGATTTCGGGATCGCCGAGATCTTCCGCGGTGTCTCCATCCCCAGTGTCGTCGATAACTTTTCTTCCCTTTTTTCCTTTTGACCGTTTATGCGGCTTTCGGCGTCTTGACGGCGCTTCATCCGATTTGTCACCATCGTTTTTCGGAGTGTCCACCATGTAGACGTCGTATGTGGAGGTGGCAGTCCATCGCCCAGTGTTAACGGGGGTGAGGGCGTGATCCTCGTCATCCATGTAATCTGCCTCCTCAGAGGCATAGTCCAACATGTCGGTTAAATCCTCGATAGTGGCTACCAAGTGGGTGGTGGGTGGGACGAAAAATTTGTCCTGACCCGCCTTGAGCCCGATCTGAGCACAGATCGGGGTTGGGTCGTTGGTAATCTTCATCGACGAGATTCGATCAAGAGCCTCGTTGAGTACCAAGAGCTCGATCGGGTCGGCCTGCCCATAGCTTCCAGAGTTAACCTCCGATGCATCCGTGCGGGGGGAGTGTTCGGCAAGAACGGGTGTCCGGGCATCTGGCACTATGACCGGGTCCGGACTGAAAGTTGGGTCCTCGCCCGGGCAGATCCCGTGGGCGGGACCGAAAGATGGATCTGAGGTTAAAGCCTCAGAGTCTTCGGGCGTGGCAGGCGAGACTGCGAGCCTGGTAAGTGATAGGTCGCCCCGAGAATCTATGGAGAACTCCAAGTTTCCGAATCTAACCTCTTGATCAGGGACGAAATTTCCGACACGGCCTAGATGGCCGGTCGGGTCGGCGTGCAGCACAATGCTACCGACAGCAAAGATCTGTTCGGGGACGAAAGTGTCCGTATTGCGGACCTCTTCATTGATGACAAGGCGAGCCATCGATTCCTTCTGGCGATCACAGTGGAACTCTCAATGAAAGCACCAATGTCGGTGTCAAAACCGGCAGATCTCGGGTAGGGGGCCCCGAGCTATGAGACTAGAATCGACGGTAACAGGAAAAGTGGGAGACGATGTTTACCCAGGTTCGGGCCCTCCTATGGAGGTAATAACCTACGTCCTGCTTGATTATATTGATGGCATAAGGGTTACAGAGTTGATCTACCTCGAGATCATATGACTAAAACCCTAGATGAGTTCTCTTGTCCTACAACCTAAAACCCTCCGGCTTATATAGACGCCGAGGGTACCTAGGATTTAGACATGGTCGGTTACACGTCGAAAGGATAAACATGCCTATTCACTACTCCAAACGTGGAGAATACGCCACGATTCTCGAAGCTTCCTTCCTGGAGACAGGGTCTTCGATCCATCTAGTGCTCAGCAAGTGGCCCATATAGTCCGGCCCATAAGAAATAGGTCGGCCTCCCGAGGACCCCTTAAACCAGGACTCCCTCACACCCCAAGGAATGGAAGGAATAGAATTGGCCATGCTTCAAGAATGAGGACTCTACATTTTACATTTTTTGAGAAATCACTTTTGAGTCCATAGGAAATCCAATACTATTAAAAGGGGATGAGACAAATATGATGATCCGGTTGCTCAAGTGCTTAGAGATTATCCACCAAAAATACTCACCCACTTTCCCACACAAATCTTCTGTCCAAAGCCATAACTCAAAATTTCGGGACACCAACATTTCCCTTTCGGATCCACCGAGTTTTACCCTCGATAGAAGCCAAACCAAACCCTAGCATCTCGGTACTACCAACATTCCATTCGGTGCAACCGAAACCAGTGACCAACATTCTGTTAACCAATTTATTAAAATCGGTCCCACCGAGTTTGAGAATCGGTCTCACCGAGTTTTGGTAACTGCCTAGGTCACGCATATCGGTACCACAGAGATTCATATATCGGTCTCACCGAAAACGCCAAAGTTGCCCCATTTTTCACTAGTCGGTGCAACCGAGTTTTCACTTCGGTTTCACCGAGTTGGGCAATAATGTTGTAACGGTTGGATTTTTGGAGAAGCTTATATATACCCCTTCACCACCTCTCACTCGCAAGAGAAGCACTCAGAACATACACCCACCTGCTATATCCAATTTTCTGAGAAAGAACCACCTACCCTTCTGTTGAGGTCAAGATCATCCACTGCAACCATATGGATCTTGATTTCTAGCCTCCCCAAGTTGTTTTCCATCCAATCAATCTCTTCTACCCATGCCAAACCTGTGAGAGAGTGATTGAGTGTTGAGGAGACTATCTTTTGAAGCACAAGAGCAAGGAGTTCATCATACTACCACATCTATTACGTTTTGGAGGGTGGTGCCTCCTAGATTGGTTAGGTGTCGCTTGGGAGCCTCCTTCTTCGTGATTATGGAGTTGAACCAAGGAGTTTGTAAGGGCAAGGAGATCGCCTACTTCGTGAACATCTACCCATAGTGAGGCTAGTCCTTCGTGGACGGAAGCCGTGATGGAATATACAAAGTTGCTACGTTGTGGACCCTTATGGGTGGAGCCATCCGTTGACTCTCGCGACCGCTACCCTCCATGGGTTGAAGTCTCCATCAACATGGATGTACGATAGCACCACCTATCGAAACCACGGGAAAAATCTTCGTGTCATCTATTGCATTTGATCATCCTATCTCTACACTCTTACATATGCTTGTCTTTACTTTCCTCTGCCATACTTGTTGACTAGCATGTGTAGGGTGCACTAGACTTGTTAGAATTGCTAAAATCTGCCAACCAATTAACTTGGAAAAAGTTTAGGTTTTTAATTTGTCAAGTAGTCTATTCACCCGCCTCTAGACGCCTCTTCTAGTGATCCCACAATTGGTATCAGATATTTGGTCTCCATAGCTTTGGTTTCATCACCGTTGGAGGAAGATGGATGTGTCTAGTTTGGGGAGTCTTAGATGTAGAGTGCCCGTTCTCAATGGGGAGTCCTATAGTCAATGGAAATATGAGATGCTTGAGTTATTCAATGAATTCCATTTGAGCAAGTATGTTAAGAACCCCTATGTACCTCCCATTGATCCTTTACATCCCACACAGGAAGAGGAAATTGATATGCTTCGTAATCTTAGAACTGTTAATCCTATCATTAGAGGATTGCCCAGAATTGTGTTTGATCAAATGAAGAATTTTGAATGTGCTTATAATTTGTGGAATGATTTAGAGAAACTATTATCAAATTATTCATTGAGTAATCTTAATGAAATTCTTCATAAATCTATTGCTTTTCACAAAATGGTGCCTAGTGATCCTAAGTTTGATGACTATCTATTTGAGCTTAGTGACCTCATGCATGCTAAAGGAGATGTCATAACTACTACAACATCATTGTTGAAGCCATTCGCATTCATAATCTTGAACATTATCATGATCACAACTCTAACGAATCTCTTGTTTCTTATGACGAGGATTTCCCACTTGATGATTACAATGTGGAACATTGCTACTATGATGAAGATGAGTTGTTCGACATCGAGTATGAGAAGACTATGAAGAATCTAAGTCTCATGGCAAACTTCAGGGATTACATGTCCGGAGGAAAAGAATGGATTCTCGACAGTGGATGCATCCATCATGTGACCGAAGATAGAGATATGTTTCAATAGATCACACCAAACTATGGACCGCGAAGGTATGTGACTTTTGGAGACAACTCCAAGGGTAAGGTACTTGGTCTTGGTAAGGTGGCCATATCTCATGATAGCTCTATTCAAAATGTCATGCTTGTTGAATCCCTTGGCTACAATCTTCTTTCCATATCTAGACTTGCCGACTTCGATTTTAATGTGCTATTTACCAAAGTAGATTGCCAAGTGTTTCGTCAAGACAATCATAGCATGGCCTTTACCTGTTTCCGTAGAGGTGATCTATACATTGTTGATTTCACTAAGAGATCCAAACCTCGCACTTGTCTTATTGCAAAATCTGCTAAAGGTTGGCTTTGGCATAGAAGACTAGGACATGTTGGTATGCGTAATCTAGACAACCTCATCAAAGGTGATCATATACTTGGTGTTAAAGATGTTATCTTTAACAAAGATAGACCTTGTAGTGCTTGTCAAACTGGAAAGCAAGTAGGTGGAAGTCATCCCGTAAAGAATGTTATGACTACTAGGAGACAACTCGAGTTGCTTCATATGGATCTCTTTGGTCCCAATGCTTACAAGAGCCTCGGTGGAAATTCCTTTGGTCTAGTTATAGCTGATGATTTTTCTAGATTTACGTGGGTACTCTTTCTTGATGATAAGTCGCAGGTGCAAAAGATCTTCAAGAACTTCGCTCGCAAAGCGCAAAATCAATTTGAAGTGAAGATCAAGAAAGTTCAGAGCGACAATGTGTCAGAGTTCAAGAACACAATTTTTGATTCCTTTCTTGACGAAGAAGGGATTTCACATGAGTTCTCTACTACGTACATACCTCAACAAAATGGAGTTGTTGAGAGGAAGAACCGGACTCTTATAGAGATGGCTAGAACGATGCTCGACGAATACAAGACGCCAAGACACTTTTGGGCAGAAGCCGTGGAAACAGCTTGTCATGCTATGAACTGACTCTACCTTCACAAGCTTCTTGGTAAAACGGCATACGAGCTACTCACCGATAACAAGCCCCAATTTGGATACTTTCGAGTATTCGGCTCCAAGTGTTACATTCTTGATAAGCATCATCATTCTAAATTTGCTCCTAAATCTCATGAAGGTTTCCTACTCGGTTACGAATCAAACCCTCACACTTACCATGTCTACAACAACTTCACTCAAAAAGTTGAAGAGACGGTAGATGTGAAGTTTGATGAATCTAATGGTTCGCAAGTCAAACAGTTGTCAAATGATGTAGTAGATAAGGAACCTTCGGAAGCCATCCAAGACTTGTCCATCGGCAAGATTCGTCCCATGGAGGTGAAGGAAAGTACTTCATCGACCCAAGTGGAAGCCCCTACTTCGTGTCAAGGCGAACCTCAACACGACATGGAGGCATCCACAAGCGGTACACGAGAAGATGAAGAGGAGGAAGAAGTTCATCATGAAGATCCACCACAACCTCCTTCACCACCACCTCAAGGAGATGACACCTTCAACAACAACGAAGAAGAATATGATGATGAGGAAGCTCCACCATACAACAAGGAAAAGCTACCCTGAGTTCGAGCATGTAAAGGAAGCTCCACCAAGGAGTGTAAAGGTATGAAAAGTCCTATGCCTACTAGTGGACATGTTGACCTCACCAAGGAGGACAAACAGGTTGATCAAAAGGTTTATCCATCAATGATCGGTTCATTGTTATATCTATGTGCCTCCTGTCCCGACATTATGCTTAGTGTGTGCATGTGTGCTAGATATCAAGCTGCTCTTAAAGAGTGTCATCTTAAGGCCGTGAAAAGAATTGTGAGATACTTTATACAAACACCAAACTTTGGCATATGGTATCCCAAGGGATCTTCTTTTAACCTTGTTGGCTATTCCGACTCGGACTATACCGGAGATAAGGTTGCTAGAAAATCCACCTTGGGTACATGTCAATTTCTTGGTAGATCTCTTGTGTCTTGGTCATCCAAGAAACAAAACTCGGTATCTCTATCTACCGCCGAAACGGAATACATTGCCGCCGGATCATGTTGTGCTCAATTGCTATGGATGACTCAAACTCTTAAGGATTATGGAATCCATGTGAGACATGTTCCATTGTTGTGTGACAATGAGAGTTCTATTAAGATTGCTCATAATCCCATGCAACATTCTCGAACTAAACATATACAAGTTTGTCATCATTTCATTCGTGATCATGTTGCCAAAGGGGACAATAATCTCAAACATGTTCACACTATAAAGCAATTGGTCGATATCTTTACTAAGCCACTTGATGAGAAAGTGTTTTGCTAACCAATTTCTTTAAATCGGTCCCACCAAGTTTGAGGAATAGGTCTCACCGAGTTTTGGCAACTGCCTAGGTCACCCATATCGGTACCACCGAGATTCATATATCGGTCTCACCGAAAACACCAAAGTTGCCACATTTTGCATTAGTCCGTGCAACCGAGTTTTCACTTCGGTTTCACCGAGTTGGGAAATAATGTTGTAACGGTTGAATTTTTGGAGAAGCCTATGTATACCCCTCCACCACCTCTCAACCGACAGGAGAAGCACTCAGAACATACACCCACTTGCCATATCCAAATTTCCTAGAGAGAACCACCTACCCATGTGTTCAGGTCAAGATCATCCACTCCAACCATATGGATCTTGATTTCTAGCCTCCCCAAGTTGCTTTCCATCCAATCAATCTCTTCTAGCCATGCCAAACCTGTGAGAGAGTGATTGAGTGTTGAGGAGACTATCTTTTGAATCACAAGAGCAAGGAGTTCATCAAACTACCACATCAATTACCTTTTGGAGGGTGGTGCCTCCTAGATTGGTGAGGTGTTGCTTGGGAGCCTCCTTCTTCGTGATTGTGGAGATGAACCAAGGAGTTTGTAAGGGCAAGGAGATCGACTACTTCGTCAAGATCTACCCATATTGAGGCTAGTCCTTCGTGGACAGAAGCCATGATGCAATAGATGAGGTTGCTACTTCGTGGACCCTTATGGGTGGAGCCCTCCGTGGACTCTCGCGACCGCTACCCTCCGTGGGTTGAAGTCTCCATCAGCGTGGACGTACGATAGCACCACCTATCGAAACCACGGGAAAAATCTCCGTGTCATCTATTGCGTTTGATCTTCCTATCTCTACTCTCTTACATATGCTTGTCTTTACTTTTCGCTGCCATACTTGTTGACTAGCATGTGTAGGGTGCACTAGACTTGTTAGAACTGCTAAAATCTACCAACCAATAAACTTGGGAAAAGGTTAGGTTTTTAATTTGTCAAGTAGTGTATTCACCCCCCCACTAGACGCCTCTTCTAGTGATCCCACAAAGACCCTAAGAACTTCAGGGAGAGGGTGGCGGCTCCGTCAAACTTGAACTGGAGAAGATGCCCGGGCTGAGGCCGCGGGAGCAGGTGTCGGTGTCAAAACCGGCGGATCTTGGGTAGGGGGTCCTGAGCTGTGAGTCTAGGATCGATGGTAACAAAGGGACGAAGAAGACGATGTATACCCAGGTTCGGGCCCTCCTATGGAGGTAAAACCCTACGTCCTGCTCGATTATATTGATGGTATGAAGGTTACAGAGTTGATCTACCTCGAGATCGACTAGGTAAAACCCTAGATGAGTTTCTCTGCCCTACAATCTAAAAACCCCTGGCTTATATAGACGCCGGGGGTTATTAGGGTTACACATTGTCGGTTGTTCACCGGAGGGATAAAACATGCCTAATCTACTACCTCAAACTTGAAAGACACGCCACGACTCCTGAGGTCTCCTCCATAGCGACAAGGCCTTCGATCAATCCCATCCTCAGTGAGCGGCCCATGAGCCCGGCCTATGAGAAATAGGCCGGCAGTCCGGGGACCCCTTAATCCCGGACTCCCTCAGTAGCCCCCGGACTAGCCTCCAATGCCGAGGTATATCATCCGGACTATCTTGCGCGTTGAAGTCTTCGGCTTGCGAGGCGAGTCCCTTTATCCCTTCTTGTTCGGCAACCATCCCGCCATCGATGAATTCTCAAACATTGAGAACTTGCGGGACCCATTGTAATAACTTTCAGCGCTCCTCGATCCTGGTGCGCCGAGGGGAGACGAGCGATCCGGCAGCTTTTTACAAAACTGCCCTTCCCACAAGGGAGGCACCACCCATTTCAACAAGTTGAATTGTGGTCTAGGCCACATCTTCCTCTTCTTCTTCATCAGAAAAAGCTTCAAGCGAGAGACCACCACAAAAACATGGCGAGCGCCCCCAGCTCTTCCTCGCGTCCTTATGGCTGTCGTCCCAGGGATTGGACAAGTTGCTCTGTATCACTCCTTCGGCTGCGCGACCTCGAGACCCAAGGGTATCTTCCTTCCTCGGATCTGGCGGCTACACGCGCATGTTTGACTTATTTTGAAAATGAAGCCTTCGCGGAGAACTTCCCCAATCCCCAGATGGGAGAACGGGTATGCATCGTGCCTTTCCTCTCGCGGGGCTTAGGGTTCCCCATTCATCCCTTCCTGAGGGGATTATTATAGTTATATGGGATCCAGCTCCATCACCTTACCCCCGGATCTATTCTGCATATCTCGGGCTTTGTTGCCCTTTGCGAAATGTTCCTGGGCTGCGAGGCACACTTTGGGTTATGGAGGAAGTACTTCTGCCTAGTCCCCCGCACTCGGGGTGAAACAATTCGGGAAGTCGGAGGAGCCAAAGTATGCCGTATAGCCGGGACAGGATATCCAGTGGGTACGCCGAAGAAAGAGTCCGAAGAATGGTCGTCAGAATGGTTCTACATTGAGGACATCCCGCTATTCGATCTAGCTCGAAGGGGTTTGCCCGAATATTCCAACGCCCCTTTGAGGAAAAGGTACAACTGGCGACCGAAGAGTTCATCCCAAGAGGACGATGCCGAAGTACAACGCTTAGCTGCCCGCGTAAGGATACTGGCTCATCACAAGCTGAGCATGATTGACGTGATGGCTGCCTCCATAACCCGATGCGTTCAACCTCTTCAGCAAAGGATACATCCTTTGTGACGTTACAATGGAACAAGTGACACCACTCGCTCCAGACGGCTGGGCCCTGCCAATCAAGCGGCCTTGGTAGCCACACTTGCCGACCTGTACAAAGGAGAAAAAGAAGACTTTGTCCGACAACCGGGTAAGGAGGGCTACTCGAGTTAAAAACCCATCGAATGGGTAAGCCTTTCGACTTTGCGACCTGAGTTCAGGCTTTTTGTTTGCCCTTTTTGACCAAAGCTTTTAATCTGTGCGAACAGGAATGGAGGATCTTTGTCGAGACAGTCAACTGTCCAGCCCCCCAACCAGAGAACTACTCTCGTGATGACGATCTAGGATTCCATGATGATCCAGAGCTGTCAATTGAGTACGAAGACGGGGTCTTTTACAAGAGAGCCTTGATCGATCCAAGGCGGCTATTATAGCCGATCACCCCGGATCACTCCCATCCTCCACTACAGGCAAGAAGAAAAATTCTTCCCGTAAAAGGCAAACATCCTCCGTCGACCCAAATGTGCCGATTTTTTCTCCCAAGCACCGCCGGTCCTCGCAACGAACGTCGGCTACAGCAGCAATGCCCGGACCGAGCATCAACAGAAGTCCTTCATGTGAGCCGGCAGTGGAGACGACGCCGACCACTCGTTCAACCAAAAGGTACTTCGTTCGGCCGCTTAAATGTATTGTTGTTATGATCGATAGGATCTCACAGGAGATCTCATGTTGAAATACTCAGGAAGCAAGTACAACCATCTTCTGCCGAGGGCGTTGCCAGGATGCCTGGCAACACTCATGAATCAAGATCTTCTGCTCATGCTGAACCTGTCGCGGAGGCTCCTGTGGTAAATCCAGCCCCTGAAGATTCCGGGGACGCGGTATCAGTCACTAAATCCGAAGTAGAGAGCGCGATGAACCACCGGCGACGACGAGAAGCCCTGCGCCACCCGGCGTTTTCCGAACAAGAGTTGAATGCTCTTTGCTCGGTGGACGCGCACATCGGAGCTGCCCGAGCTGGGCTTGGGGAAGCTGTGAAACTGATATCATCCAGCCTGAAGGTGAGTGATTGATTTTGAGAATTCGGACACGTATGTAAACCTAGTAGCCCCCGAGCCTTGAATTGGTTGGGACGACCGAGTTAAGGATCCACATATTGTTTGATGGATGATGCAGGCCCCAAGGCAACAGAACGAGCAATCGGCCAATGAAGTGGAAGCGAGCCGAACACAGGTGTATGCCGTGAAGGCCGAACTTGAACAAGTGAAGAAGTTTACCCAGGAGGTGCATGGTGAGTATATCTATTCTGTTGATCTTAGTATATAATCCCATGCTAACGCGAGGGTACTTTTTAGCAGCTGAATCCATAGGGCAGTTGCAAAAAGATTTAGATGCAGCCCGAGAATCTCAGAGGTACGCCAAGTCCCAGTATGAGGCTGGCTGCCTTTCGTTGCAACGAAACCTGGAGGAGAAGAAACGCCTCCAGGCGGAAAACAAGCAGCAGGCCGACGAAATTGAGAGTTTAAAGACTCAATTGGCCCAGACCCAAGAAGAGAACCAGAAATTATAGAGGGGCATGTTCGGTAAGTGTTATTATACGTCGAAGGGTATCTCTCCTACATGAAGTGTAATGGACATGCCTTGTCTCATGCATAGGTCTCCTAACTGGGCGGCCTGAAGAAGAGCTCGGATCCTACTGGGGGAGCCTTCTAAAGGAACTGTCCGCCGTGCATGAGCGGGCTCGAAAGGCTATGAGGAGCATGATAAAAGCGCCATGGCCTGCCGAGAAGCCACCAGAAGGGATGACCGAACTAGCTGATCGGTTCAAGGAAGGCCGGAGTTGGTTCGAGCTATGGAAGACATCGGCCTGCCGGGAGGGAGCACGAGAGGCGTGGGCGATGATCAAGACTCGTTATACTGGTCTCAACCCCGAGCATATGGCTCGGGTTGGGCCAGCAGGGCCTGACGGGCAAGAAGTGCCACTTCACTTGGTGTACGACCAAGTGAAGCCTGCCGCTCGTCTCTCGTAGGAAGATTGCGCCCTGGATGCCTTAATAGACAATCTTGACCGGCAGCCAGATGTGTGATTTTATGTAACTATGTACTTTAAATCTAAAAATTGCTCCGTCTGTGTTGTAAACTTTGTCTGAACCGGCCATCGGCTTCGACCTCCCGTGCTACGAGCTTGGGAGTGTTCCTTATAAAATATCCCTTGATAAGAGGGAATTCTGTCGAGGAACCAGGCAATCCGGCCATTTGGTGCGAACAGACAGAAGATGCACAGGGAGATATGTTATATTACTGCTTAGCGTAAGAAACATCTTCCAAAGAAAATAGTACCTCTATCGGTGCCTTCCTTTAGGTTGCTACGGAAATCGTGGATAGTAAGGCCGTATACTGCTAGTATGCGACTAATGGCTTTTTTGGGAAAAGAAGACCGAGTAATGGTAATAACAACCATAATTTTATTTGTTGCTTCCGTCTTAGCCGACCAATTTTCTGCTAAAGATAGTTAGCTTTTGGCTTCACCCGTCTGAGGTACGCATCTGGATAACCCGGTCGTAGCAATCTTAGAGGTGCTCCCTTTACCCTCTAGCCGAACAATCGGGGACATAGAGGGTAAACACAGGAGCGAGGCAACCCAGCTCGGCAAAAATCTTAGTTTGAATTGATGCATATAATGGCTTAAAAATTGACAAGGAAAACATGCATACACAGGAAATGTGAATAGATGCTTAAAACATATAATCATTGGCTTCGGGAAGAAGCCCCCAGGTGTTTTATTCGGGTCTAACATTTGAGGATGTATGCCGAAAGACTTAACACGTGCTCGGTTTAGCCGAACATAGACTTTGGGGAGATAAAAAATCCGAACCTGCCAAAAATCAAGGTGGAAGGGAAGGAAAATGAAAAGAAAAAGAGAAAAAGAGAAAGAAAAAGGAGGGTAAAAAGTATGACGACACCGGTCTAGCCGTAAAAATGCCGAAGACGAGCTGCGTTCCATGGGTGTGGCTCGAGGCGGTTATCTGGCGGGCTTCGAAGACGATAAGCCCCTCCTACGAGTACTTCGTCGATTATGAAGGGGCCCTCCCATTTGGGATTGAGTTTATGCTTCTGCTTCTCGGGGAGCCGTAAGACGAGTTCACCCAGATTATACGCTTTTGCCCTGACCTCCCTGCTCTGGTAACGCCGGGCCTGCTGTTGATAAAAAGTAGAGCGAGCCCGAGCTATGTCACGCTCTCCTTCTAAGGCGTCCAAGTCGTCCCGCTGATCTAACTCGGCCACATTTTCTTCGTACATGCGCACCCTTGGTCCATCATGAATAATATCACAAGGAAGGACTGCTTCTGCCCCGTAGACCATGAAGAACAGTGTGTATCACATTGATCGATTCGGGGTGGTACGCAGGCCCCACAGGACGGAGCCAAGCTCCTCCACCCAATGGCAGTCGCACTCATGAAGAGATCAGACCAGACATGGTTTAATACCACTCATGATGAGGCCGTTGGCCCGTTCGACTTGTCCATTAGTCTGCGGGTGATATACTGATGCGTAATCGAGCTTGATGCCCAACTTTGTACACCAGTCTTTTACCTCTTGGGTGGTGAAGTTGGATCCATTGTCCGTTATTATACTGTGAGGGACGCCGTAACGGTGCACCACGCTGGATATAAAGTCGACCACTGGTCCTGACTTGGCTGATTTGACAGGTTTTGCTTCTATCCATTTGGTGAACTTGTCAACCATGACCAGCAGATATTTATTCTTTTTGGTCCCCCCTTTAAGTGGTCCGACCATATCCAGTCCCCAGACCGCGAAAGGCCAGGTAATCGGAATAGTCCGGAGAGCTGTTGGGGGCATGTGGCTTTGATTTGCAAAAAGTTGACAGCCCACGCAATGCTGGACAAGTGACTGGGCGTCTACTCGAGCGGTTGGCCAGAAAAAACCAGCCCGAAAGGCCTTGCTTACTAAGGCCCTTGCCGTGGAGTGATGGCCGCCCATTCCTGCGTGGACTTTGGCCAAGAGCTGCCTTCCTTCTTCCTCAGATATGCACCGCTGGAGTACTCCGGTGGTGCTTTTCTTGTATAACTCCCCCTCGTGGACTTTATAGGCCTTGGATCGCCGAATTATGCGTCTCGCCTCTGTCTGATCGTCGGGGAGTTCTTGGCGAAGAAGGTAAGCGAGGAAGGGCTCGGTCCATGGTGCAATTACTGCCATGACCTCATGAGCCGAAGGCGTATCGTCCATTACGAGGCCGCCGATGATTTGGTCGTCTGGTTCATTTATAGGGGGAACAACCTCTTCCGCACTGATGGATCCGGCGCCCTTATTGTCGTCCTGCCAAACCACCGATGGCTTGAAGAGCCGTTCAAGGAAAGTGTTTTTTGGGACAGGGTCGCGTTTGGCCCCCATGCGGGCCAGTATGTGAGCGGCCTGGTTGTTGTCTCTAGCGACATGATGGAATTCTAGCCCCTCGAACCGTGCGGATATTTTAAGGAAGGCGTCTCTATATGCCGCCATCTTCGGGTTTTTGGCATCGAATTCGCCGTTCATTTGAGAGATGGCCAAGTTGGAGTCTCCCCGTACCTCCAACCGTTGTATACCCATTGAAGCTGCCATCCGAAGACCGTGCAAAAGTGCTTCATACTCGGCTGCATTGTTGGAATCGGCATACATGATTTGTAACACGTATCAGACATTGTCGCCTGTGGGAGATGTGAGAATAACTCCCGCCCCCAGTACGGCCAGTGTTTTGGATCCGTCGAAGTACATCGTCCGATGGGAGCATGTACTATATTCCCTAGGGAGCTCGGCCTCCGTCCATTCAACGAGGAAATCTACCAACACCTGAGATTTAATAGCTCGTCGTGGCTTATAGGCGATTTCGAAAGGAAGGAGTTCAATGGCCCATTTGGCTATGTGGCCGGTGGCGTCCCTGTTACTGATTATATCGTTTAGGGGTACTTCGGATGCCACCGTGACCGAACACTCTTGAAAGTAGTGTCTTAGTTTCCGTGACGCCATAAATATTGTATAGGCTATCTTCTGGTAATGCGGGTACCTGGACTTGCATTGCGTTAGTACTTCTAACACATAGTAGACCGGCTTCTGTATCTGGAATTTGTGACCCTCCTCCTCTCGTTCGACGACGAGCACTACGCTAACCACTTGGTTGGTGGCCGATATGTACAATAACATTGGTTCACCGGTGCCTGGTGCTGTGAGTATGGGGTTGCTTGCCAGCAGTGTTTTGATTTCCTCTAACGCAGCAGCTGCTTCATCGGTCCATTCGAAATTGTTGGTCCATTTCAGCAACCTGTAGAGCGGTAAAGCCTTTTCACCGAGACAGGAAATAAAGTGGCTTAACGCCGCCACGCAACCCGCCAACTTTTGGACATGCTTTAGCTCTGTGGGAATTGCAAGTTCCGATAGGGCACGGATCTTAGCCGGATTTGCTTCTATTCCTCTATGGGAAACAATGAATCCGAGCAGTTTACCAGCGGGAACTCCAAAGACACATTTCTCCGGATTGAGTCGTATATCGTACTCGCGTAAGCTGGCAAAGGTTTGCCTTAGGTTCTCGATCAACTGGCAGACGTGTTTGGTTTTAATGACCACGTCGTCCACTTATGCCTCGACTGTTTTACCAACCTGTTTCTTGAGACAGGTCTGGATGATGCGCTGGTATGTAGCCCCAACGTTTTTTAGCCCGAAAGGCATTGTGTTGAAGCAGAATGGCCCGTAAGGGGTGATGAATGCGGTTGCAGCTTGATCGGATTCCTTCATTTTGATCTGATGGTATCCGGAGTAAGCGTCAAGGAAGCACAGGGAATCGTGTCCGGCTGTGGCGTCAATAATCTGGTCTATGCGTGGTAGGGGGAAAGGGTCCTTAGGGCAGGCCTTGTTAAGGTCTTTGAAATCGACGCACAGCCGCCAGGATTTGTCTTTCTTTGGTACCATCACCAGGTTTGCCAACCATTCGGGGTGTTTGATCTCCCGTATGAATCCGGACTCTAGCAATTTGGCTAGTTATTCACCCATAGCTTGTCGTTTAGGCTCGGAAAAGCGGCATAGAGTCTGTTTGACGGGCTTGAAGCCTGGAATTATATTCAGACTATGTTCTGCCAGCCGCCGTGGGATTCCTGGCATATCGGAAGGATGCCAGGCAAAGATTGTTGGGGAACGTTGCATGGGAAACAAAAATTTTCCTACGCACACGCAAGATCTATCCATGGTGATGAGCATCTACGAGAGGGAGAGTGAATCTACATACCCTTGTAGATCGCTAAGCGGAAGCGTTAATAAACGCGGTTGATGTAGTCGAACGTCTTCGCGATCCAAATCGCCGAGCGTCCCGCGATCCAATCACGATCCTTCCGATCTAGTGCCGAACGGACGGCACCTCCGCGTTCAACACACGTACGGCTTGATGACGCCTTCACCTCCTCGATCCAGCGAGCGATGATGAAGTAGTGGTTGAGTTCCAGCAGCACGACGGCGTGGTGATGGTGGTGAGGAACAATCTCTGCAGGGCTTCGCCAAGCACTACGGAGATTATGACGGAGGAACTAGAGGGCTAGGGTTGCCGGCACACGGCTTGGGAAATCCTGATGTATCCCGTGTGCTAGCCCTGCCCCTCTATTTATATGTTGAGCCTTGGGGTCTAAACTTGGAGTAAAAGCCTCCTCCGGGTCGGTTTTGCCCGCACAAGGTCGGTTTGGCCCGCAGGAAAAGAGTCCAATTCGGACCCTGCCGAATCGTGCACAGCCGCGCACAAGCGGTAGTACCGCTTCACACAAGCGGTAGTACCGCTTGGGCGGTAGTACCGCTTCACACAAGCGGTAGTACCGCTCCGGCGGTAGTACCGCTTCACCAAGCGGTAGTACCGCTTACGCGGCAGCAAAACTACTTTTGCACTTTCCAATACCTTGTGGGCTTTATCCCTTTGGCTCATATAAAGTGTTGCTGCACCCGAACACTTCGGTAAACATCCGGAACCCCTTCCGGTGAACTTCGGAACCCTTCCAGAGATCAAAACACTATTATCACATATATCAATCTTTACCTCCGGACTATTCCGGAGATCCTCGTCATGTCCGGGATCTTATCCGGGACTCCGAACAACTTTCGGTCACCAACATAATAACTCAATTATACTAATCGTCACCAAACGTTAAGTGTGTAGACCCTGCGGGTTCGAGAACTATGTAGACATGACCGAGACACCTCTACGGCCAATAACCAATAGCGGGACCTGGATGCCCATATTGGCTCCTACATATTCTACGAAGATCTTTATCGGTCGAACCTCTATGTCAAGGATTCAGTTAATCCCGTATGCTGTTCCCTTTGTTCTTCGGTATGTTACTTGCCCGAGATTCGATCGTCGGTATCACTATACCTAGTTCAATCTCGTTACCGGCAAGTCTCTTTACTCGTTCCGTAATACAAGATCTCGTGGCTAACACTTTAGTCACATTGCTTGCAAGGCTCAATGTGATGTTGTATTACCGAGTGGGCCCTGAGATACCTCTCCGTCATACGGAGTAACAAATCCCAGTCTTGATCCATGCCAACCCAACAGACACCCTCGGAGATACCTGTAGAGCACCTTTATAGTCACCCAGTTACGTTGCGACGTTTGATACACACAAGGTACTCCTCCGATGTCAGGGAGTTGCATGATCTCATGGTCATAGGAACAGATACTTGACATGCAGAAAACAATAGCAATAAACTGACACGATCAAATGCTACGTTTACAGTTTGGGTCTTGTCCATCACATCATTCTCCTAATGATGTGATCCCGTTATCAAATGACATCTCATGTCCATGGCTAGGAAACCTTAACCATCTTTGATCAACAAGCTAGTCAACTAGAGGCTTACTAGGGACACAGTGTTGTCTATGTACCCACACATGTATTTGAGTTTCCAATCAATACAATTATAGCATGGATAATAAACGATTATCATGAACAAGGAAATATAATAATAACCAATTTATTATTGCCTCTAGGGCATATTTCCAACAGTCTCCCACTTGCACTAGAGTCAATAATCTAGTTCACATCACTATGTGGTTTACATTGTAATGAATCGAACACCCATGCAGTTCTGGTGTTGTTCATGTTTAGCCCTTGGAAGAGGTTTAGTCATCGGATCTGCAACATTTAGATCCGTGTGTACTTTGCAAATATTTATGTCGTCCTCCTTGATGTAATCGCGGATGGAATTGAAACGTCGTTTTATGTGTCTGGTCCTCTTGTGAAATCTTGGTTCCTTGGCTAGAGCAATGGCACCAGTATTATCACAAAACAGAGTCATTGGGTTAAGTGCACTTGGCACTACTCCAAGATCTGTCATGAACTCCTTCATCCAGACACCTTCCTTCGCCGCCTCCGAGGCAGCGATGTACTCCGCTTCGCATGTAGAATCTGCTACCACGCTTTGCTTGGAACTGCACCAGCTAACCGCACCCCCATTTAGAATAAATACGTATCCGGTTTGCGACTTAGAGTCATCCGGATCAGTGTCAAAGCTTGCATCGACGTAACCCTTTACGACGAGCTCTTGATCACCTCCATAAACGAGAAACATGTCCTTAGTCCTTTTCAGGTACTTCAGGATATTCTTGACCGCCGTCCAGTGTTCCATTCCTGGATCACTTTGAAACCTTCCGACCATACTTATGGCAAGGCTGACATCGGGTCTTGTGCACAGCATTGCATACATGATAGAGCCTATGGCCGAAGCATAGGGGATGACACTCATCTTTTCTCTATCTTCTGCAGTCACTGGGCATTGAGTCTTACTCAACTTCACACCTTGCAAAACAGGCAAGAACCCCTTCTTGGACTGATCCATTTTGAACTTCTTCAAAATCTTATCAAGGTATGTGCTTTGTGAAAGTCCTATTAAGCGTCTTGATCTATCTCTATAGATCTTGATGCCTAATATGAAAGCAGCTTCTCCTAGGTCCTTCATTGAAAAACTCTTGTTCAAATATTCCTTTACGCTTTCCAGCATTTCTATATTGTTTCCAATCAGCAATATGTCATCCACATATAATATTAGAAACGCTATAGAGCTCCCACTCACTTTCTTGTAAATACAAGCTTCTCCGTAAACTTGTATAAACTCGAACGCTTTGATCACTTTATCAAAACGAAGATTCCAACTCCGAGATGCTTGCACCAGTCCATAAATGGATCGCTGGAGTTTGCAAACTTTGTCAGCATTCTCTGGATTGACAAAACCTTCTGGTTGTATCATATACAACTCTTCCTTAAGGTAACCGTTAAGGAACGCTGTTTTGACATCCATCTGCCAAATTTCATAATCGAAAAAGGCAGCTATTGCTAACATGATTCTGACGGACTTAAGCATCGCTACGGGTGAGAAGGTCTCATCGTAGTCAACTCCTTGAACTTGTGAAAAACCCTTTGCCACAAGTCGAGCTTTATAGACGGTGACATTACCGTCCGCGTCCGTCTTCCTCTTAAAGATCCATTTGTTCTGAATGGCCTTACGCCCTTCAGGTAATACTTCCAAAGTCCATACTTTGTTTTCATACATGGATCCCATCTCGGATTTCATGGCCTCTAACCACTTCTCGGAATCCGGGCCCATCATCGCTTCTCCATAGCTCGTAGGTTCATCGTTGTTTAACAACATGACCTCTAAGACAGGGTTGCCGTACCACTCAGGAGCAGTACGCGTCCTTGTCGACCTACGAGGTTCGATAGCAACTTGATCCAAAGCTTCATGATCATCATCATTAACTTCCTCTTCAGCTAATGTAGGCTCCACAGAAACAACTTTCTGCGCTGCGCTACTCTCAGGTTGAAGTAAAGGTTCAACAACCTCATCAAGTTCTATCTTCCTCCCACTCAATTCTTTCGAGAGAAACTCTTTCTCAAGAAATGTTCCGTTTTTAGCGACAAACACTTTGCCTTCGGATCTGAGATAGAAGGTATACCCAACTGTCTCTTTTGGGTATCCTATGAAGACGCATTTCTCCGCTTTGGGTTCCAGCTTTTCAGGCTGAAGCTTTTTGACATAAGCATCACATCCCCAAACTTTAAGAAACGATAGCTTTGGCTTCTTGCCAAACCAAAGTTCATATGGCGTCGTCTCAACGGATTTCGATGGTGCCCTATTTAAAGTGAATGCAGCTGTCTCTAATGCATAACCCCAAAACGATAGTGGCAAATCGGCAAGAGACATCATAGATCGCACCATATCTAATAAGGTTCGATTACGACGTTCGGACACACCATTACGCTGTGGTGTTCCAGGCGGTGTCAATTGTGAAACAATTCCACACTGTCTTAAGTGACTGCCAAACTCATAACTCAGATATTCTCCCCCTCGATCAGATCGTAGGAATTTAATCTTCTTGTTACGATGATTCTCAACTTCACTCTGAAATTGTTTGAACTTTTCAAATGTTTCAGACTTGTGTTTCATTAAGTAAATATACCCATATCTACTTAAGTCATCAGTGAAGGTGAGAAAGTAACGATAACCACCGCGCGCCTCAATGCTCATCGGACCGCACACATCAGTATGTATGATTTCCAATAAGTCACTTGCCCGTTCAATTGTTCCAGAGAACGGCGTTTTAGTCATCTTGCCCATGAGGCATGGCTCACATGTGTCAAGTGATTCAAAATCAAGTGACTCCAAAAGTCCATCAGCATGGAGCTTCTTCATGCGTTTTACGCCAATATGACCTAAACGGCAGTGCCACAAGAAAGTGGTATTATCATTATCAATTCTACATCTTTTGGCATCAATGTTATGAACATGTGTATCATTACTATCGAGATTCAATAAGAATAAACCCCTCACATTGGGTGCATGACCATAAAAGATATTACTCATATAAATAGAACAACCATTATTCTTTGATTTAAATGAGTAACCGTCTCGCAATAAACAAGATCCAGATATAATGTTCATGCTTAACGCAGGCACCAAATAACACTTATTTAGGTTCATCACTAATCCCGACGGTAATCGAAGAGCGAGCGTGCCGACGGCGATCACATCAACCTTGGAACCATTTCCCACGCGCATCGTCACTTCGTCCTTTGCCAGCCTCCGTCTATTCCGCAGTTCCTGTTTTGAGTTGCAAACATGAGCAACCGCACCGGTATCAAATACCCAGGCACTACAACGAGAGTTGGTAAGGTACACATCAATAACATGTATATCATATATACCTTGTTTGTTGTTGGCCGCCTTCTTGTCAGCCAAATACTTGGGGCAATTCCGCTTCCAGTGTCCAGTTCCCTTGCAATGAAAACACACAGTTTCTGGTTTGGGTCCAGCCTTGGGTTTCTTCACGAGAGGAGCAACTGCTTTGCCACTCTGCTTGGAGTTACCCTTCTTACCCTTGCCATTTTTCTTGAAACTAGTGGTTTTATTGACCATCAACACTTGATGCTCCTTCTGAATTTCAGACTCAGCGGCTTTCAGCATCGCAAACAGCTCGGCGACTGACTTGTTCATCCCGTGCATGTTATAGTTCAACACGAAGCTCTTGTAGCTAGGTGGCAATGATTGAAGAACTCTGTCAGTGATAGCCTCTGGCGGAAGGGGCATCCCTAACTCAGCCAGACGGGTGGAGTACCCAGACATTCTGAGCACGTGATCACTGATAGACCCGTTCTCCTCCATCTTGCAAGCATAGAACTTATCGGAGATCTCATATCTCTCGATCCGGGGATTCTTCTGAAAGATAAACTTCAACTCCTGGAACATCTCATATGCTCCATGACGTTCAAAACGTCTTTGAAGTCCCGGTTCTAAGCCATACAACATTGCACATTGAACTATTGAGTAATCATCAGAACGAGCCTGCCAGGCGTTCACAACGTCTAGAGACTCAACTGGAGCAGGTGGATCACCAAGCGGTGCATCAAGGACATAAGCCTTCTGGGAAGCCGTAAGGATAATCCTTAGATTACGGGCCCAGTCCACAAAGTTACTTCCATCATCTTTCAACTTAGCTTTCTCTAGGAACGCATTAAAATTCAGGGGTGCTACTGCGCGAGCCATGATCTACAACATAAATATAGCAAAGACAGCTTAGACTATTGTTCTTAGATAATGAGTTTAGTTAATCATATTTAAAAAACTCCCACTCAAATTGACATCCCTCCGATCATTCGAGTGTAACATGATCCAAATCCACCAACTCAAGTCCGATCATCACGTGAGTTGAGGTGGTTTCAATGGTGAACATCTTCATGTTGATCATATCTACTATATGACTCATGTTCGACCTTTCGGTCTCTTGTGTTCCGAGGCCATGTCTGTACATGCTAGGCTCGTCAAGTTTAACCCGAGTGTTCCGCACGTGTAACATGGCTTACACCCGTTGTATGCGAACGTAGAGTCTATCACACCCGATCATCACGGCGTGTCTCGAAACGACGAACTTTCGCAACGGTGCACACTTGGGGAGAACACAATTTATCTTGAAATTTAAGTGAGGGATCACCTTATAATGCTACCGTCGTCCTAAGCAAAATAAGATGCATAAAAGGATTAACATCACATGCAAATCATAAGTGACATGATATGGCCATGAACTTGTGCTTTTGATCTCCATCTCCAAAGCACCGGCATGATCTCCATCGTCACCGGCATGACACCATGATCTCCATCATCTTGATCTCCATCAACGTGTCGCCATAAGGTTGTCGCGCCGACTGTTGCTTCCACGACTATAGCTAACGTTTAGCGATAAAGTAAAGCATTACATAGCGCTTAATGATTGACACGCAGGTCATACAATAATTAAAGACAACTCTATGGCTCCTGCCAGTTGCCGTACTCATCGACATGCAAGTCGTGATATTCTATACAACACATGATCATCTCATACATCACATATATCTCATCATGTAATTGGCCATATCACATCACAACATACCCTGCAAAAACAAGTTAGACGTCCTCTAATTGTTGTTGCAAATTTTACGTGGCTGCTACGGGTATCTAGCAAGAACGATTCTTACCTACGCAAAACCACAACGTGGTGTAGTGATTGCTTTTTGATCTTCTAAAAGAACCCTCTTCATTGAACCGATTCAACTAAAGTGAGAGAGACAGACACCCGCCAGTCACCTTTATGCAACAAGTGCACGCAGCGGTGAAACCAGTCTCGCGTAAGCGTACGCGTAATGTCGGTCCGGGCCGCTTCATCTCACAATACCGCGGAATCAAGTATCAACTAGTAACGGCAAGCAATATGTATACACCCACGCCCACAACTCGTTTGTGTTCTACTCGAGATCTCATCTACGCATAGACCTAGCTCATGATGCCACTGTTGGGGAACGTTGCATGGGAAACAAAAATTTTCCTACGCACACGCAAGATCTATCCATGGTGATGAGCATCTACGAGAGGGAGAGTGAATCTACATACCCTTGTAGATCGCTAAGCGGAAGCGTTAATAAACGCGGTTGATGTAGTCGAACGTCTTCGCGATCCAAATCGCCGAGCGTCCCGCGATCCAATCACGATCCTTCCGATCTAGTGCCGAACGGACGGCACCTCCGCGTTCAACACACGTACGGCTTGATGACGCCTTCACCTCCTCGATCCAGCGAGCGATGATGAAGTAGTGGTTGAGTTCCAGCAGCACGACGGCGTGGTGATGGTGGTGAGGAACAATCTCTGCAGGGCTTCGCCAAGCACTACGGAGATTATGACGGAGGAACTAGAGGGCTAGGGTTGCCGGCACACGGCTTGGGAAATCCTGATGTATCCCGTGTGCTAGCCCTGCCCCTCTATTTATATGTTGAGCCTTGGGGTCTAAACTTGGAGTAAAAGCCTCCTCCGGGTCGGTTTTGCCCGCACAAGGTCGGTTTGGCCCGCAGGAAAAGAGTCCAATTCGGACCCTGCCGAATCGTGCACAGCCGCGCACAAGCGGTAGTACCGCTTCACACAAGCGGTAGTACCGCTTGGGCGGTAGTACCGCTTCACACAAGCGGTAGTACCGCTCCGGCGGTAGTACCGCTTCACCAAGCGGTAGTACCGCTTACGCGGCAGCAAAACTACTTTTGCACTTTCCAATACCTTGTGGGCTTTATCCCTTTGGCTCATATAAAGTGTTGCTGCACCCGAACACTTCGGTAAACATCCGGAACCCCTTCCGGTGAACTTCGGAACCCTTCCAGAGATCAAAACACTATTATCACATATATCAATCTTTACCTCCGGACTATTCCGGAGATCCTCGTCATGTCCGGGATCTTATCCGGGACTCCGAACAACTTTCGGTCACCAACATAATAACTCAATTATACTAATCGTCACCAAACGTTAAGTGTGTAGACCCTGCGGGTTCGAGAACTATGTAGACATGACCGAGACACCTCTACGGCCAATAACCAATAGCGGGACCTGGATGCCCATATTGGCTCCTACATATTCTACGAAGATCTTTATCGGTCGAACCTCTATGTCAAGGATTCAGTTAATCCCGTATGCTGTTCCCTTTGTTCTTCGGTATGTTACTTGCCCGAGATTCGATCGTCGGTATCACTATACCTAGTTCAATCTCGTTACCGGCAAGTCTCTTTACTCGTTCCGTAATACAAGATCTCGTGGCTAACACTTTAGTCACATTGCTTGCAAGGCTCAATGTGATGTTGTATTACCGAGTGGGCCCTGAGATACCTCTCCGTCATACGGAGTAACAAATCCCAGTCTTGATCCATGCCAACCCAACAGACACCCTCGGAGATACCTGTAGAGCACCTTTATAGTCACCCAGTTACGTTGTGACGTTTGATACACACAAGGTACTCCTCCGATGTCAGGGAGTTGCATGATCTCATGGTCATAGGAACAGATACTTGACATGCAGAAAACAATAGCAATAAACTGACACGATCAAATGCTACGTTTACAGTTTGGGTCTTGTCCATCACATCATTCTCCTAATGATGTGATCCCGTTATCAAATGACATCTCATGTCCATGGCTAGGAAACCTTAACCATCTTTGATCAACAAGCTAGTCAACTAGAGGCTTACTAGGGACACAGTGTTGTCTATGTACCCACACATGTATTTGAGTTTCCAATCAATACAATTATAGCATGGATAATAAACGATTATCATGAACAAGGAAATATAATAATAACCAATTTATTATTGCCTCTAGGGCATATTTCCAACAAAGATGTCCAAGTTTTCTCCTAAGAATGCTCGCAGCGCCTCGTCCACCATGGGGTCCAGCTGAGGTTTGATGGACGCTGTCTTATTAGGGTCCGTTGGGTGTACCAGAAATTTAACAATTTCTTTTGCAGGTTTAAAGGACGTGGGTTTGGGCCTTTTGCTAAGGATCACATCGTCCTTGTCCACTGTTGACCGGAGTGTGGTCAATTCCTCTGCAGCAAAGGTCTCAGCTAGTGCCTCGAGGGCGAGCGCTGCTGTTTTGTTCTCGGCTCGAAGGGCTATATTCCGATCACTGGCAATTGTGATTACCCCATTCGGGCCTGGCATCTTGAGCTTCATATACCCATAATGGGGTATAGCCTGGAATTTTGTGAAGGCGTCACGCCCCAACAGGACGTGGTTGCCACTGGGGAAGGGCACGATATGGAAGAGAAGTTCTTCAGATCGGTAGTTTTTGGGCGTGCCGAACACTATGTCCAGGGTGATACGTCCTGAACAACGTGCATCTTTCCCAGGGATGATCCCCCGGAAGGTTCTGGTGCTTTGTTCGATGCGAGATCGGTCGAACTGCATTTTTTCCAGGGTGTCTTCGTAGATGAGGTTTAAACCACTGCCACCAACCATTAGCACCTTCTGTAGTCTGAAACCATCGACTATGGGGTTTAGGACCAGTGCGGCCGGTGTTTGACCGGGACGGATGGTTGGTTGGTCAGTGTCTCCGAAGGTGATTGGTATGTCTGCCCATGAACTTGTTGCCACCACATGGTAGACCTGTTCGAGTTCTCTAAGAGCTCTTTTCCTCCTGTTCCTAGAGGGGAACGTTTCGTAGATCGTCATGACTTCAGCATTGTATTCTGGTGGCGTTGTGGAATGTCTGTTCGGCGTTTGTGCCTCGAGGATGGCCTCTCCACTTTTTGCGACCTGCCTAATGACCCAGCAAGCTGTGAGGCTGTGAGTCGGGCTTGTGTTCAGCAATACAGAATGTATAGGGCATGGCTTGTCCAATAGTCCGTCAAGGATAGTTTTGGCCCCCGTAGGGGGTCTATTTCTTTTTTCGGCGGGTTCGTGTTCGGCTAGCCGCTTCGAGGGTATCCGCTTTTTCCAATCTCCTCTAGGGTGTTCGGTAAAGTCTGATTCCGAAAGTAGCCGTTCGGCTTGCCAGGTGCTCTCCATGGCACAATATTTTTGTACTAGATCCAATAGCTTGGTGAAGCCGCGAATGTGTCGACAGGATATGGCATTGAGGATCCCTTCATCATGACAATTGCGAGTGAAGGTTGCCATTATCTCCTGGTCACTAGAGCCTGGTACTCTGTCTCTAATGAGGAGGAGTCTAGCCCAAAAATGATGAACCGACTCCCTTGGTAATTGTTTGATATCCCGTAAGTCCGAGGACTTCGACTCTCCTGCGATGCTTGAGTGATCGACTTGGGTGGTGGGTGGGAAATTTTTTGGTTCCGTGCCACGATGGGAGTCCGGAATCACGGGGTTCGACGCGGGGTTCGAGTTGCGCGCTAGATCGGGGATCGATCCCGAACTATTTCTGGAGCGAACTCCAGAGTCTGGGTTACCAGAGAGATCTTGATGATCGGAAATTGGGATGTAACTTGTTTTTAGTTCCGGTTGTTGGGGGGACGAGCCTCCAGTCGGACACTTGACGGTGGCGACTAAGTGAGTGACCGAGGGGGTGTGAATCTCCCTGTCATCGTATTTAAGCCCGATCCGGTCATAGACCGGGGCCTGGTCATCGGCCAGGCCCACGGTTCGAATCCGATCCAGTAGCTCGTTCAGGGAAAAGACGTCGGCGGGGTACGTGTCGCCGAAGCGCGCGGGGCCGATCCGCAGCGTCGTGGTCCCAGGATCGCTCGAAGGCGAATCCAGGTCGTATTCGGCCGCGGCGGATCCGGGCATATTGACGGGGTTGGGTGTTCTAGACGGCCCGAGGGTGGAGGCCACCTCAGAGGCGATGCCTGATGCTTCCAGCGTCAAGGCGTCGGGCTCTGCGGGCTCCTCCATGTTAGTTGAGGGCCTCATCCAAACAAGTTCTCCCCGTGAATCAGCGATGAACTCTAGGTTCCCAAATCTGATTTCTTGATCGGGGAGGAAACTTCCGATCTGGCCAAGATGGTCAGTCGGATCGGCATGCGACAGGGCGCTACCGCCTGCGGGGGTTTGACCAGGGACGGAGGCATCCTGGCTGCAGACTCCATGGCTTATGAGAAGGTGAGCCATCGATTCTTTTGGTGATCACAGCGGAACTCTCAATGAAAGTACCAATGTCGGTGTCAAAACCGGCGGATCTCGGGTAGGGGGTCCCGAGCTGTGAGTCTAGGATCGATGGTAACAAGGGGACGAAGGAGACGATGTTTACCCAGGTTCGGGCCCTCCTATGGAGGTAAAACCCTATGTCCTGCTCGATTATATTGATGGTATGAAGGTTACAGAGTTGATCTACCTCGAGATCGACTAGCTAGAACCCTAGATGAGTTTCTCTGCCCTACAATCTAAAAACCCCTGGCTTATATAGACGCCGGGGGTTATTAGGGTTACACATTGTCGGTTGTTCACCGGAGGGATAAAACATGCCTAATCTACTACCTCAAACTTGAAAGACACGCCACGACTCCTGAGGTCTCCTCCATAGCGACGAGGCCTTCGATCAATCCCATCCTCAATGAGCGGCCCATGAGCCCGGCCTATGAGAAATAGGCCGGCAGTCCGAGGACCCCTTAATCCCAGACTCCCTTAGCGGGCGAATGACTTCCACCCCCACGTCAAGAATATGACGCTTCCGGGGGAGAGTTTGACCGCCACCCAGGTGGGCCCGTTGCAGCAACCGTCCGCCCGGATCCATAGGCCTAAGGGCCTGCTGCCTTCCATGGCCCTCGCGAAAGGGTCGGGAAGGCGCAGCCAGCTCCGGGATCGACGGGGCACCACCACGACGAACTCGTGCACTTCTTCCCCGCATGAGCTCCCACGTTGGGCGGCGGGATAGGCACACCTCCCCGACCAATGCGGCCGCCGCAGTAGAGGGGCATCCTTCTGCGACCCCTGGACGCCATCCACCCACGGGAGCAGGAGCCGGCTCCCGCCGCCGTCACTACGATCCGCATCGGTCTCCGAGGGGCGGTCCTCACAACGGAGGCAGACTCTCGAGCATGTCTGCGGCCCCTCTCCTTCCTAAGGTTGGCGCACTGGATGAGACGGCGAGAGGAAGTGGAAGACAGTATGACTAGCAAACTGGAGCGGAGGGATGTGAGTGAGGAACGTCTTCCTCGACCCTCCCTATTTATAAGGACGGGGCGGGAGGTGAGGGGAAGGCTGGCTCTTCGCAACCGAGGGCGGACACGCATTGGCGAACGCGCTACACCAGCGACCGCCTTTCTCAACCAATACCAGAACTGGCATGTGACACGCGTCATGCGGGGTGCAATAAAAGGAGGAATACGGAGCGGAAGGGGCGAAGACGCTCGAGCGACGTAGAGTGGTACGGAGGCCGACTATTCGCTGCCAAGTGCACTGCTTGGGTGGCCGCCTCTCTCCCCCAATGCTGAGCCCCGTATGGGAACACGCGACGCAAGTGCCGTCTCTAACAGTCCAACGTGGCGCAGCTTTTTAGACACGTATCTTCAAATGCCGCCTCGCTCCGCTTCCCAACAATCCGCATTCAATGCGCATCGTGGGAAGGAGCGGTGAAAACCATCATCATAACCACAGAGAAACACGTCGCGTGTGCCTCTGCACTGGTTTGAGCCTAGCCCAACAGCGTCGCGGACTCAAGTATGGCCCAGGCCCGGGGGCTCCTGTCGGCGTATGATACATCTCAAACGTATTTATAATTTTGGATTGTTCCATGCTGATATATTATCATTCTAGGATACTTTTTGGGTCTTTATTTACCAATTTATAATATTTTTGAGCACTAACCTATTGACCCAGTGCCTAGTGCCAGTTGCTGTTTTTTGCATGTTTTTCACTTCTCAGGTTATAGTACCAAACGAAGTCCAATTTCCACGAAACTTTTTGATGATTTTTTTTGTACCATAAGAAGACATGGGAGATTCAGAAGAAGACTGGGGGCCACACCAGGGCCCCACAAGCCAACAGGGTGCGCCACAGGGGGGGCGCGCCCTGAATACTTGTGGGCCCCTGGCGGCTCTCCCGACCTCGTTTTCTTGCCTATAAATTCTCATATATTCTAAGAACCCTGGAGGCAGTCCCGAAACCCTTTTCACGCTGCCGCAAATCTCTGTTCCGTCGCGAGGCCATGTGGAGCTCCGTTCCGGCACCCTGTCGGAGGGGGGATCTATCACAGAGGGCCCCTTCATCAACCTTGCTGCCTTCATGGTGATGTGTGAGTAGTTCACCACAGACCTACGGGTCCATAGCTAGTACCTAGATGAAAATATCTCTATCTCTTGATCTTCAATACAATGATCATCGCATCTTCGCTTTGATCTATCCGATGAAATCCTATTGTGCGGTGTGTTTGTTGGGATCCGATGGATTGTGGGTTTATGTTCAGATTATTAATGATAAGAATTTGAGTCACCTGTGAATATTAAGATTTTTATTTGCATTATCATTATAGCTTCGTAATTCTCTCCGATCTATTGATTTGCTCTGGCCAAGTAGATCGATATATCTTCAGTGAGAGAGGTGCGTTGTAGTAGGTTCAACCTGACGAGTTTCTATGTCCCAGTGACAGAAGGGGACAAGTTGCGTCTTTGTGTTGTTGCTACTAAGGATAACACGATGGGGTTTATTCATATTGCTTGAGTTTACTTTGTCTACATCATGTCATCATTCTCCATGCATTACTCTGTTTTACTTAATACTCTAGATGCATGCTGGATAGCGGTCGATGAGTGGAGTAATAGTAATAGGTGCAGGCAGGAGTCGGCCTATTTTTTTACGGACGTGATGCCTATATACACATGATCATTGCCATGAAAATCGCATAACTATCCGCTTTTCTATCAATTGCCCAACATTATTTTGTTACCCACTGTATGTTGCCTACATGAGAGATGCCTCTAGGGAAAACTATGGCCCCCGGGTCTATTCACTTATAAATTTACAAACGCTACTTTTACCTTGCTTCCTTTATTTACCTTTTATTTTATTTTTCAATTTACAATTTTCTACATGACTCATTTGCTTGCAAATAACGAGATCAAGGGGATTGACAACCCTCATGCCCGCGTTGGGTGCAAGTTATTTGCTCTTTTGTGTGCAGCCGCTGAAGACGGTTGAGGATTGATATTCATATTGGTTCAATAAACCTTGGTTTCATAACTGAGGGAAATACTTACCCATTTTGTGCTCCAATGACCCGTTCCTCTTCACGAAAAATCAAACGCAGATCACAAGTATTAGGAAGGATTTTTGGCGCCGTTACCGGGGAATATCATCACCAACCATCAAGTAACTTCGCACAAATTATCATTCACTTGTTATAATTTTTATTTGCTGTTATATTTTTCTTGTTTCAAAAAAATCAAAAATACTAAAATATTTACTTTACTAGTTAGCTATTTTGCTTGTTTCGTCTCTAGTTTGCTTGCTTGCCTAGCTATGTTATCCTTATCTTTATCACACACAAACATTAAGTAAAAGGTAAAAATAAAGATAAATGGATCCTCATCCACTTGCTAATCTTTTCAAAAGACCCGATTGTGTTGAACTAATTGCTAGTCAGTTGAGTGCACTAGATTTTCCTTATGAGGTCTTGCTTGAAAATCATGAATCTAAAAATTGTGATGAAGTGTTAAAAGAAAATTATAAAGTGATTCATGATAGTTCCTTGAATGAAAAGCATGATTGCCATGTTACTAGTATAAATTCTATGAATATAAATTGTGCTAATGATCATGATTGGGGTGATAATCATGATGTTCCTTGTGATCATGATAATTCTAGCCTTCATGATGAATCTATTATTGAGTATGATATTTGCAACACTACTAAAAGTGGGGTTGGAAGATTTCAACTTTTGGTAATAATGATCCCACTACGTTGGAGAGTGATTAATATTATGATAGTTATATTTTTGAGTTTGATTATGATGCTACATATAATGAGAGAGGAAAACATGGTTATAAGAATTTGCATGTTACTCAATTACCTCTCTTTGTGTTGATTTTATTAATGCTTCATTCTTCCTATTTGCATATTCTAGATTTCACTTGTCTTGAGAATTTATTTTCCTATAAAATGCCTATGCATAGGAACTATGTTAGACACAGATGTGTTTTTCACATGCTTTATGATGCTCTCTTTGTGCTTCAATTCTTGTCTATTATGTGAGCATCGTTGAAATCTCAAGCTTATCTTAATGGCTATAAAGAAAGAGCTTGTTGGGAGACAACCCAATACTTTCTGTTTGTTTTTTATTAAATGATTTTTACCTCTGTAATGATTATGTTTTTATGTTTAAATTAGTGTTTTGCCAAGTAAAGCCTTTGGGATGACTCACAAGATGAGTAGAATCGATGCTAAAACAGAACAGCTACTTTTGACTCAAGTACAGGAATTTTTATTTTTAGCTGGAGCGCGAAAATGATCTGAATTTTTTACAAAGTATTTCTACACAAATTTTTGAGGTTGTCCTAATTTTCAAGAATTGTTTGAGTTACAAAAGTATAGGTTCTCTACATATTGCTACATACTGTTCTGTTTTAGACAGATTCTGTTTTTGCATGAATACTTTGCTTGTTTTGATTATGCTATGGATTGTATCGGGGGGTATAATCCATGGAGAAATTAGAATACAGTACCTATTATTAAATTATGAAATCAGAATCAATTTATAACAGTACCTAAAGTATTCAACATGTTTCTTATACTAATGGATCTCACGATGTTTTGTTGAGTTTTGTGTGATTGAAGTTTTCCAGTTTGGGTGTTATCACGATGGACAAAGGAATAAGGAGTGGCAAGAGCCTATGCTTGGGGATGACCAAGGCACCCCCAAGGTAATATTCTAAGGAATACTCAAGCATCTAAGCTTGGGGATGCCCCGGAAGGCATCCCTCTTTCGTCTCAATCCATCGGTATGTCACTTGAAGCTATATTTTTATTCATCACAGGATATGATTTTTGCTTGGAGCGTCATTTGTTTTTGTTTGCTTTTACTTTCAATTTGCCAAAATCATCGTTTTCGGGACACACCTATTTAAGAGAGACACGCCTTCATCATAATTTGTTAGAATACTCTATGTGCTTCACATATATCTTTTGAGCTTAGCAGTTGCTCTAGTACTTCACTTATATCTTTTTGATCACGGTGTCGTGTAGATTTTATAGAGATAATTTTACTCTATCTCTTTAGTTTTATTTGTTTGAGAGTTAATAAATAGTGACAGGAATTTGCATGGGTCTTAAGACTAGTCCAAAAATATGAGGTATTCGATGAGTGATAATCAAAACCATCATGTAGCACATATAGATAAATTGTGGGTTAATAATATTGATGTGGTAATATGAAAAAGGTGTGAGTTCATAATTGTTGATTCATAGAAGTGTCAATATTAAGATAGGTTAACTTCTTGTTCATCTAAAAATTAAAGAGGCATGGTGATGATGTGTGAGCATTTCTATTCCTCGTTGAAATCCTAGTGTTGTTTCGGGTCGGAGGCGCGCGATGGTTAACTCATACCAACCTCCTCCCTCGGGGCATGCGAGTAGTACTTTGATTTATGATAAAACTAATAAAACTTTGCAATAAGTATATGAGTTCTTTATGACTAATGTGAAACCATGGACATACGCAATCACACCACCTCATATTTGCTAGCCTCTTCGATACCGTGCATAGCCCATTCACACCTTGAGGATCGGTGCAACTTTCGCCGGTGCATCCAAACACAACAAGCATCAAAAAAATAAAATAAAACACAATGGGTGTAGGAGCAGTTGGAAATGTGCGGGGTAGACGAAGATCTGCATGCAAGATCAATGAATCTGAAGGGAGGTGGAGGTGGAGGTGGAGGTGGGTGGGGCTGACGGACCTGAGCGGGTTGCCCTGGTTGAAGGCGAAGCTGAAGTTGACGATCATGGCGACCCAAAAGGCAGCGAAGAGGTCGAGGAAGGCCAGGTCGCGGCACCGGCGGTCGTGCCGGATAATGCCCAGGGTGGCAGTGCCGCCCCCGCCGCGGTCGCCCGCGTCAGCGTCCTCTCCGCCCCCGGCCGTGGCGGCCTAGGGGTAGCGCCCGATGATGGCACCCAGCGGCCCGCTCATTCCACCCCCTTCTCCCCCGACCAGCGAGCACACGCGCAGCGGCCTTGCTTCGTGGGCAGTGATCTGCGGGCGAGCGGAGCGTGGAGATATGAGAGCAAGCAGAGCAGAGGAGGGGAGCCGGGGAGTGGGAGTGATGGGTGCGGGAGTGTGGATTTGGCCTTTCTACTGGTGCTGCTGTTGCGCTCGTGGGAAAAGCGCAGGGAAAGGAGGGGCGGCGAGAGGATGGGGACCAGGTTGGGGTTGGGTTGGTTTGGGTGTGTGGGCGCTGCACATGTGTAGGTACAGTGGGTAACTGTCATTAGTCGTCGGCATTCACCGCGCGATCAATGGAGGAGCGCTCCAGTATTAACCACGACCACGTCGCGCCGGAGGGAGGGTGAGGGGGTAGTAGGTCCGGCCGTTGTTTCCGGGAAACTGTCGCTCATCGAAAGGCGGGGCCGGCGCGCTGACCACTGTCGCGCGACACGAGCCGGGCAAGTCGTGGTGTGTGAACCTCCCTGGTCCGGGTCCACAGACGGCGAGCCTCCCCGTCCATCCATCCATGTGCGTGGTTGGGCCGCATCTGCCAGGCGTATCCGCCGATCTGGATCCGCTTTCAAAATGATGTCGTACGTGGGTCAAGTTTGGGGGCGATCTGGCTTCTTTCAACGTGCCACAACCCTCGGCTGTTCCATGCATCATGCCAACATGTCGCATGTCGCAAAGATTCTAAGCATTCGTCCTGAATGTCGTCGTTCAGCGCACGCTTCAAACTCGGGCCAATAGGGGACAATCTAAGGAACCTTAGTGGAGCGAGCCTGTAGCGACGACAGCGGGAGGGATTACCAGAAGCTGTTCTGGGCCATCCAAGAGTCGGAATCGGCAGATCTAGGCCAGGTGGCGAGGTGCAGGCGCTTCAAATCAGAGAGCCCCTCCCGCCTCAACATCCGGACGCCGTCTATGGTGGAACTGGCCAATCTCCCCCCCCCCCCGTGCTGCCTCCGGGGGTCAGCCCACCCCGTGTCCCTTGAAGCCATGGGCTCCCGGCGGGCGTGCTCGGCGAAGGGTGCTTGGCCCTGAGTTCCGGGCGCGTCGGGCGGGTGGAGACCTGCACTGCCATAGTTTGGAGCCACTGCCATGGTCGGGGGACCGTGGTGAGATCTCACATCACTGGAGTAAGGTAATCCACTTGCAGAGAAAAATTCCTCAGACGTGTGTTCATAATTTTGGGGAATTGGGTGACCTTCTGGTCAGGAATACGGATAGAGCTTTGATAGATTCTGAAATATCTTCATCTAGTCTTATTGGTGTAGTTTGTACTCCTGAAATTCCATAGCCACCGCGGGGGAGGTTTGTCCCTCCCCAACTCCGGCGATTTCCTCGCCGGACGGTGAGGTTGTGGCCTCGAGGGCAGCAGGGACCTATTCAAACTTGGCCCCACTTGGACCGGCTGCGGTTCCTGCGCCCCTCATCCGTGGATGTGTGGTCAAGCGGAAAGCGCACTTAGGAAAACCGTCTCCCCGAGAGGAAAGTGCCTTTGAGGAGGAGATTACATAGTTTTTTGGTCAGCTGTGGGTTATCCCCTGTCCCATGCGCCGCCAGCCTGACAAACGCATCTCTCTAGCTCCTCCAAACCCTAGCTATGCTATCCCCAAACTTTTTGGGTGAGGAAAGACCTCTTTTGATCTAGGAAATTCCCGAGAGAGGACTGTTTCCCAGTCGAAACACAATTGCGCACCAAAAAATAAAATAAAATAAAATAAAACACAATGGGTGTAGGAGCAGTTGGAAATGTGCGGGGCAGACGGAGATCTGCACGCAAGAGCAATGAATCTGAAGGAAGGTGGAGGTGGAGGTGGGTGGGGCTGACAGACCTGAGCGGGTTGCCCTGGTTGAAGGCAAAGCTGGAGTTGACGATCATGGCGACCCAGAAGGCGGCGAAGAGGACGAGGAAGGCCAGGTCGCGGCACCGGCGGTCGTGCCGGATAATGCCCAGGCTGGCAGTGCCGCCCCCGCCGCGGTCGCCCGCGTCGGCATCCTCTCCGCCCCCAGCCGCGGCGGCCGAGGGGTTGCGCCCGATGATGGCGCCCAGTGGCCTGCCCATTCCGCCCCCTTCTCCCCCGACCAGCAAGCACACGCGCGGCGGCCTTGCGTCGGGGGCAGTGATCTGCGTGCGGGCGGAGCGTGGATATTGGAGAGCAAGCAGCGCAGAGGAGGGGAGCAGGGGAGTGGGAGTGATGGTTGCGGGAGTGTGGATTTGGCCTTTTCTGCTAGTGCTGCTGCTGTGCTCGTGGGAAAAGCACAGGGAAAGGAGGGGCGGCGAGATGATGGGGACCGGTTTGGGGTTGGGTTGGGTTGGGTGTGTGGGCGCTGCACATGTGTAGGTATGGTGGGGATGTGTGAGCATTTCTATTCCTTGTTGAAATCCTAGTGTTGTTTCGGGTCGGAGGCGTGCGATGGTTAACTCCTACCAACCTCCTCCCTCGGGGCATGCGAGTAGTAATTTGATTTGTGATAAAACTAACAAAACTTTGCAATAAGTATATGAGTTCTTTATGACAAATGTGAAACCATGGACATACGCAATCTCACCACCTCATATTTGCTAGCCTCTTCGGTACCGTGCATAGCCCATTCTCACCTTGAGGATTGGTGCAACTTTCCCCGGTGCATCCAAACCCCATGACATGGTACTTTTTGTTGCACATAAGCCTCATTATATCTTCCTCAAAACAGCCGCCATACCTACCTATCATGGCATTTCCATAGCCATTCCGAGATATGTTGCCATGCAAATTCCATCGTCACTTCACATGACTAGTTCGTTCATCATCATATTGCTTTGCATGATCAAATAGAGTTGACATAGTATTTGTAGCAAAGCCACCATTCATCATATTTTTTATACATGTCACGCTAGATCATTGCACATCCTGGTACACTTCTAGAGGCATTCATTAGAGTCATATCTTTCTATCAGTTCTTCATATCGAGTTGTAAGTAAATAAAAGTGTGATGATAATCATTGTTAGAGCATTGTCGTAGTGAGGAAATAAAAATGGGGGAGGACAAATGAGCCCACCATAATAATAAAAAATGAGAGAAACTGAGAGAAGGTACTTTGCTACTATCATTTACCACACTTGTGCCTCAAAGTGGCACCTTGTTCCTCATATAGAGTCTCATGTTATGTCATTTTCATATGCTAGTGGGAATTACTTTTTCATTATTATAAACTTGGCTTGTATATTCCTATGACGGGCTTCCTCAAATGCCTGAGGTCTTCATGAGCAAGCAAGCTGGATGACTCCCCACAGAGCTTCAGTTGACCTTTCATACACTTATAGCTCTAGTGCATCATTTGCACGACAATCCCTACTCCTTGCATTGACATCTATCGATGGGCATCTTCATAGCCCGTTGGTACGCCTAGTTCATGTGAGACTATCTTCTCCACTTTTTACCCCTTTGATATCTACCACCATATTCTATTCCACCTAAATGCTATGTCCAATGGCTCACGCTCATGTATTGCGTGAAGAATAAAAAGTTGATGCATATTGAAAAGTACGACCAATTGCCTGACTTGGACACTATGGTGCTTGACATTTGTATTAATGTGGTGAAGATGGAGCCATGCCTTGCTAATATAATAAGATGAATGGGGGTACACATTCTTTGATGATCGTATACTTTGGAAGATTGATGATTTTGTTTCTTATACTTATAAGTATTTCTATGTTAATATTTGTTAATTCATCGTTTTTCAATGAGCATACATGCAAAAGATTACATAATGGGTAGCATGTGACATCAAAACTTCTATTTTTATCATTTACATACTCGAGGACGAGCAGGAATTAAGCATGGGGATGCTTGATATGTCTCCAACGTATCTATAATTTTTGATTGTTCCATGCTGATATATTATCATTCTAGGATACTTTTTGGGTCTTTGTTTACTAATTTATAATATTTTTGAGCACTAACCTATTAACCCAGTGCCCAGTGCCAGTTACTGTTTTCTGCATGTTTTTCACTTCTCAGGTTTACAGTACCAAACGAAGTCCAATTGCCACGAAACTTTTTGATGATTTTTTCTGGACCATAAGAAGACCTAGGAGATTCGGAAGAAGGTTGGGGGCCACACCAGGGCCCCAGAAGTCAACAGGGTGCGTGATGTCTACTACGCAACTTTATTCTTGTAGACTTGTGTTGGGCCTCCAAGCGCAGAGTTTTGTAGGACATTAGCAATTTTCCCTCAAGTGGATGACCTAAGGTTTATCAATCCTTGGGAGTTGTAGGATGAAGATGGTCTCTCTCAAACAACCCTGCAATCAAATACAAGAAATCTTGTGTGTCCCCAACACACCCAATACAATGGAAAATTGTATAGGTGCACTAGTTCGGCGAAGATATGGTGATACAAGTGCAATATGGATAATATATATAGGGTTTTGTAATTTTAAAATATAAAAAAAACAAGGTAGCAAGTGTAAAACAGCGAGCAAAATGGTGTATAAATGCATGGAAATAAGGCCTAGGGTTCATAATTTCGCTAGTGCAATCTCCCAACAATGCTAACATAGTTGAATCATATGATCATCCCTCAACGTGCAACAAAGATTCACTCCAAAGTTCCTATCTAGCGGAGAACAATAAGATGAAATTGGTGTTGGTAGTAGAACCACCTCAAAGTAATTCTTTCCGATCAATCTATTGGGCTATTCCTATAAGTGTCGCAAACAGCCCTAGAGTTCCTACTAGAATAACACCAATGATACATATCAATCAACCCTAATGCCACCTAGATACTCCAATGTCACCTCAAGTATCCGTGGGTAAATTATGCGACATGCATCAAACAATTTCAGATCTATCATATTCAATCCAACACAAAGAACTTCAAGGAGCACCCCAAGATTTCTATCGGAGAACGTGGTATGAAAACGTGCAATCAACCCCTATGCATAGATCCCCTAAGTCACCGGAATCCGCAAGTTGATGCCTCAGGATATATCAAGTGAATCAATAGAATACCCCAATGTCACTATGGGTATCCCACGCAAGACATACATCAAGTGTTCTCAAACCATAATATTCAGTCCAACATAACGAGATCTCAAAGGTAAAGATTCAATTCATCACAACAAGATAGCAAGGGAATAACATCATATGATCCGAATATATTAACAAAGCCCGTGATACCTCAAGATCGTGACATCCCAAGAACACGAGAGAGAGAGAGAGATTGAACACATAGCTACTGGTGCATACCCTCAGCCCCAAGGGTGGACTACTCCCTCCTCGTCAGGCCTCCGCCGGGTTGATGTAGATGGCCACCGGAGATGATCTACCCTCTCCGGCAGGGTACTGGAACGCCTCCAGATTGATTTTTCGTCGATATAGAGAGTTGCGGCGGTGGTACAAGGAGTCTCTCTTTATTTCTGGGGTTTCTGTTATTTATGGGATTTTTCAACGTTGGAATCACGCCAAACGAAGCTACGAGGGCCCCACAAGCCATCTAGCCCCCCCCCCCCACCGGGGGCGCAGTCGGTTGTGTGGTGGCCTTCTGGTCCACCCCCTCCGGTGGTTCTTTGCTCCAATATTGCTTATTTGGTCTAGAAAAAATCACAAAAAAGTTTCGGGTGATTTCGAGAACTTTCATTTTCTGCACAAAAACAACACCACGGTAATTCTGCTGAAAACAGCGTCAGTCCGGGTTAGTTCTAAATAAATCATATAAAGTGCATAAAAACCATATAAAAGTATTGTAAACATAGGTGAATATGCATGAATACTTCATAAATTATCGATACGCTGGAGACGTATCAGCGCGCCCTGGGGGGTCGCGCCCTGATGGCTTGTGGGCCCCTTACGGCTCTCCCGACCTCGTTCTCTGGCCTATAAATTCTCATATATTCTAAAAACCCTGGAGGCAGTCCTCATGATGATGTGTGAGTAGCTCACCACAGACCTATGGGTCCATTAATAGTATCTAGATGGCAATCTCTCTATCTGTTGATCTTCAATACAATGATCATCGCATCTTCGCTTTGATCTATCCGATGTAATCCTATTGTGCGGTATGTTTGTTGGGATCCGATGAATTGTTGGTTTATGTTCAGATTATTCATGAATAGTATTTGAGTCACCTCTAAATATTAAGATTCTTATTTGCATGATCATTATAGCTTCATAATTCTCTCCTATCTATTGATTTGCTTTGGCCAAGTAGATAGATATATCTTCAGTGAGAGAGGTGCGTTGTAGTAGGTTCAACCTGACGAGTTTCTATATCCCAGTGACAGAAGGGGACAAGTTGCGTGTTTGTGTTGTTGCTACTAAGGATAAATCGATGGGGTTTATTCATATTGCTTGAGTTTACTTTGTCTACATCATATCATCATTCTCCATGCATTACTCTGTTTTACTTAATACTCTAGATGCATGCTAGATAGTGGTCAATGAGTGGAGTAATAGTAATAGGTGCAGGCAGGAGTCAGCCTATTTGTTTATGGACGTGATGCCTATATACACATGATCATTGCCGTGAAAATCGCATAACTATCTGCTTTTCTATCAATTGCCCAACAGTAATTTGTTACCCACTATATGTTGCCTACATGAGAGATGCCGCTAGGGAAAACTATGGCCCCCGGGTCTATTCACTTATAAATTTACAAATGCTACTATTACCCTGCTGCCTTTATTTACCTTTTATTTTATTTTGCAATTTACTATTATCTACAATTATCTACATAACTCGTTTGCTGCAAATAACGAGATCAAGGGGATTGACAACCCTCTTGCCCACGTTGGGTGCAAGTTGTTTGCTCTTTTGTGTGCAGCCGCTGAAGACGGTTGAGGATTGATATTCCTATTGTCTCGATAAACCTTGGTTTCATAACTGAGGGAAATACTTACCCACATTGTGCTGCAATTACCCGTTCCTCTGCACGGAAAACCCAACGCTGATCACAAGTATAAGTGTACTAAAGAATAGGGCCTTAGTACCCGAACTTGTGCACAAGACGATCGTGGCCTCTGGACCGGCAAGACCTTGTCAGTCAAATGCCAACCTCCGAGCTACGTCAAGAAAGGACCCAAGGGAACCGGCGAACCTCTTTGCCGGTGGACTCGGCTGCCAACACACCCGCCAAGACATCCACCCGCCAAGTCGTCGCTCCACGTCGCGAGGATGATTGTCTACATCGACGATTTGTCGAGCGGGCAGGCGGTTAGGTAGAGCTGGTCGGGGCACATGGTAGCTCGGTGGACATGCAACAGCTTTAAGAAACCCGTTCCACGGCGTGGCGAAGGAATAAGAGGTAGCTGGGCGAACGACACAGAAGAAGAGACGATTCTTGCTGGGAGATGTCACCAGCACGACACCTCATGACGCATTAAATGCACATATCCTAGTCCGTCAGATTTAGGTATTTCCTAGTGTAGCTCCTGCCAGTGATTTTGGCAGGTAGAGTATACATTGTTTACTCCGTGTAGTGACCATTCTAGCCACTCTGGTAGCCACTTATCCTACAAATGGAGGCCCATGGCTACCTTCACAACGACGGTCCGTTCATTTACATGTGTAGCGGCACTCCCTGAGCATTCCTTTCTGGGCTGTGGCGCTCCTGTACGGTGAACTCACATAATCCACAAAAAATATGATGTAGGGTTTTATGATCCGGCGGCCCAAACTTGTCTAAGCCCCAGAGTACGCATGGATCGGTGATGCTCTTTGCGCCCGAGGATCTCCCTAGCCGAACCACGAAAGGGGCCTTGCCGGCCCCATAGATCATTGTACGCCGACACCTTTGATGGAGGCTTATGTGGATGAAGTAAGGAAGTTTGAAGAGCACTTTGATGGTCTACAAATGGAGCATATACCCCATGCGGAGAACAACATTGCTAACGACCTGTCGAAACGTGCCCCTCAGAAGCTACCTGTGGAACGAGGAACTTTCGTGCTCCGACTAACTGAACCATCTGTCACGCCATCAATGCGGCAGTCCAAGAAGAGAAAGATTAGTTCCGGTGACTATTTTCCGGCAGAGCTGCCAACAGCCGCCAAGAAGGTTGCTGGGAATAACACGCCAGCCGGTGAGCGGTAGACTCCGGCAGAGCCTGAGGCTCTTGCCATTGAAGTCAACGATCCTGCAGTAGAAGAGATGCCTGTGGTCCTTGTCGTTGAGCCACAAGCTCCGGCATGGGCACAACAAATAGTCTTGTACCTCCAAACAGGAGAACTTCCCGAAGAACAGGAAGAACCTGAAGGAGTAGCCCGGCAATCAAGCATGTACCAGTTTGCGGACAGCATTCTGTAAAGGAGAAGGCCAAATGGGGTGAAATTAAAGTGCATATGCCGGGAAGACAGACAAAAGTTGTTGGCGGAGATACATGAGGGCGTGTGTGGTTCCCTGATCGGGTCCCGCTCGTTGGCATGGCTTTCCGCCAAGGATTCTATTAGTTGATAGCCCTTCAAGATGCCTTGGAGGTGGTCACAAGATGCGAAGCGTGTCAGTTCCAGGCCAAGCAAATACATCAGCCAGCACAAGCCCTTCAAACTCTACCACTCTCTTGGCCCTTTTCGGTTTGGAGGCCCTTTCCCCCATGCTACCGGGGGTTTTGAGTTCTTGTTTGTTGCAATCGACAAGTTCACGAAGTGGACTGAGGTAGAGCCAATGAGGAAGGTGAAAGCACAGGCAGCCGTCAAGTTTTTCAAAGGAATAGTTTATCGTTTTGGGGTCCCCAATAGGATCATCACCGACAACGGCATGCAATTCACGACCCGCGCCTTCATGCAGTACTGCCAAGACCTTGGCGCTAAGATCTGCTTTGCGTCAGTTGCTCACCCAAGAAGCAATGGCCAAGTAGACGTGGTGAATGATGAAGTGTTGCATGGCCTCAAGAGAAGGACTTTCGACAAGCTACGCAAGTGCGGAAGGCGCTGGATCGATGAGTTGCCGGCGGTTCTTTGGTCACTCAGAACGACACCAAATCGAGCCATCGGCGAGATGCCCTTCTCCCTAATTTACGGTGCGAAACCGGTGCTCCCCACAAAACTCCCGTATGGGTCACCTCGAGTACATGTCTTTGACGAATATGAGCAAGAGCAACTGTGGCTAGATGATGCCATGCTCCTCGAGGAAGCTCGTTTTCAGTCTGCCCTGCGTGCCGCTTGGTACCAGCAAGCTTTGCGCCGCTATCATAGACGCAAAGTGCATGCCAGAAGCATTGAGGAAGGCGACCTTGTTCTTCGCCGGATCCAGTCCACGAAGGGATCAAACAAGTTGGCGCCGAAGGGGAAGGTCCTTACCCGGTGGTACGAGTCACCAGGCCTGGCGCAGTCTGCCTGGAGACTGGAGATGGCACTCCGGCGCAAAAGTCGTGGAATATCGAGCATCTTCATAAGTTCTACCCATGAGGCACGGTTGCTGGGACTCCCAGCAACCCGTTTTGTACAAGTTTGCCAGAAGGGCATGTAATCCTTTGTGCAAAGCCAGGCGCAGGCCCTGTGATAATCAATAAAGCTAAGTGTTCTACAACTTTTTGTCAAAGTACATATTTAAATTATGTATGATTGCATGAAATGTTGTGTTCATTTTAACTTGTGTGGAATGATTGACAGGTCGGCAGGGTTCCTAGCCTCCTCTCTTCTGTTCTTTCTTTTTCTCAAAGGACAGAAGGGACCCTCGCGTGCAACTTTTCCCGGGTAGAGTGATGGTATGGATACACAAATGATGTTCAAGTTGATCATTTTGCAACAAGAAGTACGTCAAAGAAAAGTTAAGTTATGAAACTTCAAATTCTTTGTTGTAAGCACCGTTTTCATTGAATGACTTTTACATTTGTATGAGAAAACCTGCACGCAAAGGGCCCATGTCGAAATCAGTCGCGCTCCTAGGTTGTTTCCAGTCCGCTCAACAATCAAGGTAGCTGCACTAAGCACGACAAGGTGGTCTTGCCGGCAGTGGCATTCATGGCAGGCTGCTAAGGATATGTTCCTAAAGCACTCACGACAAGAATGTGTACACCAACAAGTGTTTCCGGCAAGCATAGGGATCAGAAACATACAAGTGTACGGTCAAACATAAGGAAAAGTGGCCATTCATTCAAACAAATAAAATATATTACATCCATAGACAAAGGTGTAGTGCTAATCAAACATGATTGTTCTTAATACATGCACGACACTGGCGGCGAGGATAAAGCAAGAAGGGCTTCACACCTTCAGCTTGCCGGAACCAACCCTCTCGGACATGGGCGCGACAAGAACTTCGGCGGCACTGTTGTCGGCGTCCTTTGGTAGCTTGGAGACGGCCTTGTATAGGTCGATCTCGGGGTTGCGGAAGGCAATCTTTACCAACAGCTTGTGAGTGACGTCGCGGTAGAGCTCGCAGGACTCCTTAATAAAATTGTTGGCCCGGTTCTCCTCATGCTTCTCCAGCGCCTCGACAAGCCCCTCGAAGAAAAGGGACAACCTGATGCTCTCCACCTCACTGCCGTCGCTGGAGAATTTCCACTCTTCAAACTCCATGGCGGCTAATGTAACGCCCAAGATGCGGTCATATCCTTAGTTTGGCTCGAGTGCCTCGATAGGGATAGAAGCGCATTCTTGTCGTTTTGCAAGAATGGATATCGTTCAAGTACATGTAAAGAGAAGATGAGTATATGGAATTGGCTTATACTCGCCACAAGCTAAATCATGATCATCTCAGATACAATCATCCACAACAATCATCATAAAAAGCAGGGTTCGACTATGGACGAAATCAAACGATAAAAGTGACCTCAGCCTTGCTAATCCCATGTTGCCGGCCTGGAACCGATCCTATGATTGTTGAAGAAGAAGAAGAACTCCAAATCAAACAAGCATCGCTCTCACGTCAAAGAATCGCATTACATGTACATGCAACTTTTGTTGTAGTAATCTGTGAGCCACGGGGACACAACAATCTCATTTCCAAGGGTATCAAGACTAGCAAAGCTTAATGGGTGAGGAAATGGTTAAGTGGTGAGGCTGCAGCAGAACTAAGCATTTATTTGAGTGGCTAACTTACGAGTACAAGAATAAGAAAAGTGATATACGCATAACGGACGTGAACTAGTAATGATCAAGAAGTGATCCAGAACACCTACTTACGGGTCAAACATAACCCCACTGTGTTCCCTTCTTGGTTCAAACCTCACAAGAAGAGACAGTCATGGTTATGCACACGCTTGGTGTGTTTTAATTGAGTTTGCTTCAAGTTTTCTATTATCGGGTATTATAAATTTCCAAGTTGCCACAGAATCGCGGGCACGGCTCTCAAAAGATTTAATCATGCAGGGGTGTTCCAACTCATCCATCATAAACTAGCCACAAGGTTTGGTGGAAAACCTCAACCGCGGGATAGCCCGTAGTATCCTCAAAATCCCGGTGCAATAGACGTTCGAGAAAGGTGAAACAAATCCGGCAAGACCGCCCGGTGTACCGACAATCCCGATAGGAGCCGCGTATCTCGTTCTCAAAGCACGACCGGATGGGCAAGACGTCGGGTTGGATGCGACCCGGGTGACCAGGGGGCACCGGACATCACCCAGGTTGAGCCAACACTCATTAGGAGCACTGGCTCGGGTTGTTGGTTAAATTATCCGCGGATGTCGGCGGGTCCCTATGACATTTTCTTAGTTATTAGGCAAATTTAGTACCAATATTGGGCCTTGCCGGAAGAGTTTTATCCCAAAACGAAAATCAAGGGGGTCCCCATAACAACCCCAAGCATGTTAGGAGCACTCAATATAGAACATAATACTAGTACTCGAAAACTAAAGCGGGAAGAGTGGAACAAAACACCAAGCAGAAGGCCAAGCCTTCCACCCTTACCAAGTATATACGTGCATCAAATTAAATAGCAATAATATTGTGATATCCCAAGATATCCATGTTGTCACATGAAACAACCTGCACCTGCAACTAGCAACGCTATAAGAGGGGGGCTGAGCAAGCGGTAACATAGCCAAACAACGGTTTGCTGGGAAGGTGAAAGTTAGAGGCTTATCATGGCATTGTTGGGAGGCTTGACAAACAAGTGGTAGGTAGCGAGACATAGTGATAGAAACAAGACAACTAGCATAGAAATGATAGTAGTGGTATCCAGGGAAATGATCATCTTGCCTGAGATCTCGCTTGGAAGAAGAACGAACCCATGAAGAAGACGAACCAGTAGTCGAACGAATCCTCACACTCCGAAACGCTTTTGGAACTCTATCGAGAAGAAGCAATCCGGAAACAAACAAATGATATGGTAAACACCACAACATATTCATGACATGATGAGCTAACAATGATGATGCACGACAAGTTTAAATATGCAAGGCATGGCAAAGGACAACAATCAACTACTACATACTAAGTGAAGTTCAATATGCAATATTGACGAAACTCCACATTCAAATCATTTAGTTCCCTCTTGGTTATTTACACGGCAAGTTTAAATGTTGTTAAACATGGCAAGAGGTTATGCATAATTAAACTATCTATCTAGGCATTTGAAATGAGGCCGGAAGCAACATATAGTATTTCCGAATCGACCCCATTGCAAATTATGCATTTGGTCCAGAACTGAATAAAACATATTTTATATTTATTAAACAGGGAAATAAACTGCACCATGTTATTATACACATTTTTTAAGCATGTTGTATATAAAGTTCATTTAATTCTAAGCTACGGTTATTTAGATATGAGACAAGCTGTTTTAGTGAGGATTAGGCAAATTTAATCCAAACAACAATCTAAACAATTTCAACATGGTTGAAAGTGGCACATTGCGAAACTACATGGAAATGTAAGCACTTTACATATAGAGCATGTTTTATTTGGATGCACAAATATTTAATTATTAGCATTTAAAATCATGGCATTTTCTATACATATGCATGTCCAATTTAATAGCAAATCGCTGGACAAAAAAAAAAATACTCGACGGGTTGAATCTACTGCTACTGGCCCAACATATCTAAGTGCAACATTATTATAGCAGAAAAACAAAACAAAGAAAAACAATGGGTGAGCCTGGGATTTGAAACCTAGATCCCCTGTATGGAGAGTGGCTACGCTAGTGAGTGGAATGCGTAACTGCTATTGATCTAGGAGGGCCTCGGCTACAAATGAAACATTGGCAATAGCTGATGCTCTGAAGACATAAATATTGCAGATGAAAAAAATGCGCAGCCATGGAGATTTGATCCCTTGACCTCGAGGGGGCAAGCGAGTTGGGCTAACCAAATGACCTACGGTCGAACACTGATGATAGTAGGGTTTTGGTAACCATAAACCAGTGCCCCGAGCTGAACTAAACGAAACTGACAAAACGATAACATAGACGGTTGGGCTGGCTCACCTAGCGGCTATGCGCCGGCTTAGAGGGATCCGGTAGGCCGCTAGGGGGCGCGGAGGAGGAGGTCGACAAGGCAGGTGCGCGGTCAACAGCAGAGCGAGCTTCTACTGCTCGTTACCTGAAGAACAGAGGAAGCAGCAGTTGCTTGGCGATCTAGAAGACGGCGGCACGGGTGGTCCTGGAGACAGGGTCAGCGGGAAAAGGTCGGAACTGGACGGCGGCGGGCCCGACAAGAGCTTGGTGGCGGCAGCGATAAGCTCCGGTTGTCCATGGGGATTAGAGAGGAGAGAGAGTTAGAGGAAGAAGGAGATGGAAAGAAAGGGCGACGGGAGTGATGATGCGTGGACCTTGATAATGCTTTTGTTTGTAGGTGAAGTGGCAAGGGAAGGCGGCAAACTCGAGCGCAGAATGCAGGTGGCCGGATCCGGGCGGCGGGAGGCAAAGGAGGCGACGAGCTTGAGGGCCGGTGGCGCCATGGAGTTCTATCAGTGGAGCTGATGTTCCTGTAGAGAGAGAAGGTGAGAGACGAGGGAGAGATCCAGAGAGAGGAGGAACAGAGGAGAGGGAGGAATGGAGATGGAGGCAGACCTCCGGTCAGGTTCTCTGGTGACCGGCCGACACGGGGTCGAGGACGAGCTAGGAGCACAGGGACAGGGAGGTTGCGGGTTCGAGCATGAGCAGCATGGCACGGGAGGTGGAGAGCTCCGGCGATGAGGTCCTCCGGCGAGGCGAGCTGCAGAAGGGCCGGCCTTGGAGTGTCGGTGCACGGGGCGAGAAGAAGGGGAAGGACGAGCCACATGTATCTCGTCATGGTTTGCGGGCTCGGGGGACGAAGTTGCTCGGGCTCGCTGGCTCTGCAGGCGCGCAGAGCTACGGGCGTGGATGCGTCTGTGAGGCACAGATGGAGGCGGCTGGTGGTTCTGCTGCTGCACGAGGTGGTGGCTAGCGGCTACGGGAGCGGCTGCGGTGGATCGAGGGAATCATAGGAGTGGCGATGGTTGGCTTTGTTTGCAAATCAAGGAGGTGGATGGATCAAATAGATCCCGAGGAAGGGGGAGACCAGGTGGGTGACGGTGCGGGCAATGGGAATGGGTGGATGGGACAGGTTAGGCTAGGGTTTCACCTGCTATTTATAGCGGATGGTTGCTGGCGGAATGATCAGGACCCTTTGATATATATCGGATGGTCGAGATAAAACGGGTTAGGGGAGTCCAATGAAGAAATGGAAAATGTTTGGGGTATTTCAGGGTTGATCCGAACTGAACGGTCACGATCGTACGTCTCGGGTTCAGGGAAGTTATCGGGCGCGCGCGAGGGGTCTGTGCACTGTGCAGATGGGCTAGGCATAGTAGAGAGAAAACGGATAGCCTCGCAATAGGTTTTTAAATATGAAAAACGTCCGACGATTTGACCTGCTATAGTGCCGCTATAGGTTTAATGTTGCAGGTATTAAACGGACTCCGAATGCGACGAAATTTGGTAGACGGTCTACCTACAATAAAATAAGACCGCACGCCAACTTTTGACCCATTCTGATAATATTTTATACGCACTTTAAAAAAATATTTTGACGATGTCGCGGGTGCGTGCGGGTGTGTTGGGTCTCGAAACGATCAACGATGAGAACGGGAAGGACCGGCAACTACGGATGGATACAAGTTTTGAAAAATGATGGCGACAGAGTGCCGATGCAATGCGAATGATGCGATGATGAATGTGACAACCAAATGACTCACACGGTGGGACCCGAAAATAATGGAAGGCATCTGGGGCGTCGGTGTCGGGCTGTTACAACTCTCCTCCACTAACAAGAGATCTCGACCCAAGATCTTAGAATGAGAAGAGGAAGAGGAAAGGAAGAGGTAAAACTTAGTTGCTTCTTTGGCAAACGAGTGAAACCAACCAAACTCGGAGGTTGCAAAGAGATGAAGAATGACACGAGGAACAACCAAGAGTTTGAAACCACTCCGATTCAAACATGATAGACAACGAATGAGAAAGAACAATTTTGGCAGCACTTCGGTAGAATAGAGAGGCCAAACTTGATAAGATAGAAAGAACTTGAAAAGAGGACATAACACTCCGGTCAAAAGATAAGCAAGAAAAGAACATGATCTTGACAAAACGAGATGATGGTTCAAAGAGAGCGACATCACAATGCCTCCGGAACAAAAGAATAGAAGCTCGATCATTGGAAAGAAAGAACGGAGGAGAAAATGACAACTTCTACAACATTTGCATTTGAAAAGCATCCCTACAAGGAAGGATTGAATGGAGTTGTTGGAAAATCAACAACGAAAAGAATAGCTTATTTTGAGCTAATGAAAAACATCTCAAATAATGAGGTGATAACCGACCACTAATGATAACACTTGGTTGCTAGGAGCAACAAGAGATGCAAAACTTCTTTCGCCAAGAGGATACATAGAGAACTTGGATCATGATAAACTCCATAATAGCAACAATCCTTAGGAAAAGCTTTATGTGAACTACAATCCAAGATAACTCCAATGGAGAAATCATGGGTTGAAAGATCTCATGATCGAAGAAATTGGTGGGTTTAATTATCTCATTCTTGAAACAAATTCTTTCGAGACTCTTCATGAATCAAGAATGATATAACACCATATCAATAGATAAAGGAGAATGAATTACACTTTGAAAAGCAAGATAAAGAATACTTGAGCTCCTCCAACAAGAATCTTGAAGAACACTTCAAGAATGAACAAACTCCTTGATGAACCACCATGAAGAACCACCGTATACAAAAGAATGATCAAAAGAAATGAAGGTTCAAAGAATAAGATTATGACCTTGCAATATATAGATGGAATTTCGCAAAGAGATACTTGGGAAAACTTGGAACACCAGAAAAGAAAAGATTAACCACTTAGAACCGAGAATTTGGTATCGCGAACAACTCCAGAAGAAGGATTGAAATCACCTTGATGAAGCAAGAATAAGAATTATGTTATGCTTATCCTTCCTCAAATTAAACTGATTACAAGCAACGGATTTGGCATACTGCTTATTTTTCTTGAAAAGGATTGAATAGAGATGAAACAAGCTTGAAGACGTCTTGAATGAAACACTGGTATGAATTTGAAAACAAATGAGGATAATACGAATGAATGAGAATTCATGAGAACGATGATCCGTCTAGCATAAAACTTCAACAAGGCACAGTTAAGAATTCAGATTCGAATGAAGATGCGTCAATTGAGAAGAATTGGAGAACGAAATCTGAAAGTTGGGAATGAAGAAATCTTCTGAAATGATGACCTTCGGAGGATCGATAAATGAAAAACAACACTGAAATGCTCTAGATAGATATGGAAGGAATTACTCATGATCGAAAACAATTTGAGAGGATAGCACGAAGATGAAACCATGAACCTCCGAGAATTGACCAAGATTTAAGAGAAACTCTCCTTCGTTCTTCCAAGATGAGATTGATGACGAGGAACACCAGCCTGAATTGTTGAGATACTCCAAAAAATAAAGAAAGCAAAGGTAGAGCCAAAAGAAAAGAATTCGAACGCGATCTTGCAAAAGGAATATGACTGATAGAATTCATTCTTACGTCACATTTAAAAAGAACTTGAGATCTCCAAAAAAGATTAGAAGAGTCAGGTAAGATCCTGGGAAAACCTATGGGTTATGGGGCCACTCAAAAGAAAACACCATTGGAACGATTGCTTATAAAGAGAGATTGCACCGGCAGAAATGAAGAACCTTGAAATAGCTTAAACTATTTTGAACGAAAGCACAATTCTTCTAAGATATGCTAAAAACTCCGGAGAAGAATGGAAAGAGGTGAATAAACAAGAAATGCTTGGATAAGAATTTTTCACATGGGAATGCATTTAGCGAATGAAAAGGATATGATGAACACCGAGAGGTTGAATGGAATTCATTGGGGAAGAAAACGAGGACAAAGAAATGATGAACTTGAAGCTCCTGAGGATCTTCACATGGAAAACACTGGATTGAAATATGGAAACGGATGAAGAGACTCCAATGAATAAAAGAAAGACACTTGGATGAGAATTTAATCGTTGAAGGAAAAGGGCGGGAGGGTGCGAAAAACAAAAACAACTAGGGACGGATGAAACAAAATCTGGAAATAAAATAAGAGGATTGATCTTGCAATTATTGGAGAGGATTGAATTATCTTGAAGAGAAGCACTTCGGATGGAAGAGAATTGACATGACAATTTGATTGAGAAAAAGGGATTAGCACTCCGATAGAAATATAAGAACGCCGCTTAGGAAAGATATGAAATCCATACTTGACATCGAAGCAAATCGAATTATCATACTCCAACAAAACAAAGGATGAGGCTTGCGAATTAAGCCGAAAAGAAATATATGACAGAGATTTCGCTCGATATTTTCGTGGTAATGCTCATATGGGATCAATCTTATAGTAGCCATCATGTACAAGGCAGTGCACATGACATACGAAGCATCCCCGAATCATAGCAAGCTACAAGGATTCTTTAATACGCAACAAGAACCGCTGTAAGAAAGACCGTCAACAAGCGAACCTCTAGATGTCAAACCCCAACCTCACATCATGCATCTGTAGGAAGATAAGAGTAGGTAACTACTTGAAATCCCATCTATGAACTCCCGAAATCTTCCGGTTATGCAATCGGGTCCACGGATACAGGGAGTAAAATCCATCACTCAACTCCTAGCATGATACTACGCTCCAATGTATCACACCCGTCAACACATAATATGAGCTCTCAAAAACTCATCTACCTCAGACCCTCGTAATCATAACGATACTAAACATGGTAGAACATCTGGACGCTCTCCACAGTACTGGGTGACGCCAAACTCCTCTCGCCACAAAAAGTATTGAAGCAATTTCAAACATCTTCGTCCTGAGATACTAAGGAAACTGAACGATAGCGTGTGACAAGAATCCCCTGGAGGTCAACTCCCCGGGTCTAATCCATATGGTCGGGAGGCACCAAGAACAGAATTTCGGTCAGATTGACATCATAGTGGTTACAAAATACCCGCGTGATCCTAAAAAAAATTGAGTGAGAAGAGGGGTAGAAATAAAATTCCTACGTCATGATTCCTCACCAGAGCACACAAGAGGAGTAAAAAGAATTCCTACTCTACAATATATAACTAGACACAAAATATAGTTTTTTTTTCTAGACTCGACTCGACCAAGTTCGATCAATCAACGGGGGTCCTAGGTCGGTACTACTCTGATACCAACTTGTAACGCCCAAGATGTGGTCCTATCCTTATTTTGGTTCGAGGGCCTCGATAGGGATAGAAGTGCATCTCTTCATTTTGTAAGAATGGATATCGTTACAAGTACATGTAAAGAGGAGATGAGTATATGGAATTGGCTTACACTCGTCACAAGCTAAATCATGATCATCTCAAAAACAATCATCCGCTGCAATCATCATAAAAAGCAGTGTCCGGCTACGGATGAAATCAAATGATAAAAGCGACATCCATCCGTGCTAATCCCAGGCTGCAGGCCAGGAACCCATCCTATGATCGTTGAAGAAGAAGAAGAACACCAAATCAAACAAGCATCGCTCTCACGTCAAAGAATTGCATTACCTATACTTGCAACTATTGTTGTAATAATCTATGAGCCACGGGGACTCAGCAATCTCATTTTCAAGGGTATCAAGACTAGCAAAGCTTAATGGGTGAGGAAATAGTTAAGTGGTGAGGCTTTAGCAGAACTAAGCATTTATTTGAGTGGCTAACTTACGAATACAAGAATAAGAAGAGTGATATACGCACAACGGATGTGAACTAGTAATGATCAAGAAGTGATCATGAACACCTACTTGCGAATCAAACATAACCCCACCATGTTCCCTTCTTGGTTCAAACCTAACAAGAAGAGACAGTCACGGTTACACACACGTTTGTTGTGTTTTAATTGAGTTTGCTTCAAGTTTTATATTACCAGGTATTATAAGTTTCCAAGTTGCCACATAACCGCAGGCACGGCTCTCGGAAAGATTTAACTCTATATGGGTGCTCCAACTCATCCATCATAAACTAGCCACAAGCTGCGGTGGAAAACCTCAACCGCTGGATAGCCCATAGTATCCTCGGAATCCTGGTGCACAAGACGTTCGAGAAAGGTAAAACAAATCTAGTAAGACTGCCCAACATATCTACAATCCCGATAGGACCATCGTATCATGTTCTCAGGGCATGACCGGATGGGCAAGACGTCTGGTTGGCTGAAACCCCGGGTGATCACGAGGCGCCGGACATCGCCCAGGTTGGACTAACACTCATGAGGAGCACTGGCATGGGTTGTTGATTAAATTATCCGCGGGTGCCGACGGGTCCCTATGCAATTTTATTAGTTATTAGGCAAATGTAGTACCAATGCTGGGCCTTGCCGGAAGAGTTTTATCCCAAAACGAAAATCAAGGGGGTCCCCATAACAACCCCAAGCATGTTAGGAGCGCTCAATATGAAACATAACATCGATACTCAAAAACTAAGGAGACAAGAGTGGAACAAAACACCAAGCAAAAGGTCAAGCCTTCCACCCTTTACCAAGTATATATATGTGTATTAAATTAAATAGCAATAATATTGTGATATCCCAAGATATCCATGTTGTCACATTGAAACAACCTGCACCTGTAACTAGCACCGCTATAAGAGGGGGGCTGAGCAAGCGGTAACATAGGCAAACAACGGTTTGCTAGGAAGGTGGAGGTTAGAGGCTTATCATGACATTGTTGGGAAGCTTGACAAACAAGTGTTAGGTAGCAAGACATAGCGATAGAAATGAGATAACTAGCATAGCAATGATAGTAGTGGTATCCAGGGAAATGATCATTTTGCCTGAGATCCCGCTGGGAAGAAGAACGAATCCGTGAAGAAGACGAACCAATGTAGTCGAACGAATCCTCACACTCCGAAACGCTTTCGGAACTCTATCAAGAAGAAGAAATTTGGAAACAAACAAATGACATAGTAAACACCACAACATATTCATGACATGATGCGGAAACAATGATGATGCATGACAAGTTTAAATATGCAAGGCATGGCAAAGGACAACAATCAACTACTACATATTAAGTGAAGTTCAATATGCAATATTGACGAAAATCCATGTTTGAATCATTTAGTTCCCTCTTGGTTATTTACACATCAAGTTTAAATGTTGTTAAACATGGCAAGAGGTGAAGCATAATTAAACTATCTATCTAGGCATTTTTAATTATGCCAGGAGCAACATATAGTATTTTCGAGACGACCCCATGTGCAAATTATGAATTTGGTCCAGATATGAATAAAACATATTTTATATTTATTAAACATGGAAATAAAGGGCACCATGTTATTCCACACATTTTTCTAAGCAAGTTACACATAAATTTCATTTAATTCGAAGCTACGGTTATTTAGATATGAGACAAACCGTTTTAGTGTTCGATTAGGCAAATTTAATCCAAACAACAACCTAAACAATTTCAACATGGTTGAAAGTGGCACATTGCGAAACCACATGGAAATCGAAGCACTTTACATATAGGACATGTTTTATTTGGATGCATGAATATTTAATTATTAGCATTTTGAAATCATGGCATTTTCTATACATATGCATGTCCAATATAATAGCAAAATCGCTAGACAAAAAAAATACTAGACGGGTTGAATCTGCTGCTACTGGCCCAACCGATCTAAGTGCAACATAATTATAGCAGAAAAACAAAACAAAGAAAAACAATGGGTGAGCCTGGGATTTGAAACCCAGATCAAGAGTGGATGTGCTAGCCAGTGGAATGTGTAACTGCTATTGATCTGAGAGGGCCTCGACTACAAATGAAACATGGGCAATAGTTGATGCTCTGAAGAAATAACTATTGCAGATGAAAAAAATGCACAGCCATGGAGATTTGATCCAAACAACAATCTAAACAATTTCAACATGCTTGAAAGTGGCATATTGCGAAACTACATGGAAATCTAAGCACTTTACATATAGGACATGTTTTATTTGGATGCATGAATATTTAATTTTTAGCATTTTAAAATCATAGCATTTTCTATACATATGCATGTCCAATTTAATAGCAAAATTGCCAGACCAAAAAAATACTAGATGGGTTTAATCTGTTGCTACTGGCCCAACAGATCTAAGTGCAACATAATTATAGCAGAAAAACAAAAAAAATGGGTGAGCCTGGGATTTGAAACCGAGATCCAAAGTGGATGTGCTAGCCAGTGGAATGTGTAACTACTATTGATCTGAGAGGACCTCGGCTACAAATGAAACATGGGCAATAGCTGACGGTCTGAAGAAATAACTATAGCTTACAGCTTAGGGTTTTGGTAACCACAAACCAATGCCCTGAGCTAAACTAATTTTTTTTGACAAAAAGATAACAGAGACGGTTGGGCTGGCTCACCTAGCGGCTATGGGCCGGCTTAGAGGGATCCGGGCAGGCCTCTCGAAGGCAAGGAGGAGGAGGCCCACGCGGCAGGTGCTGAAGAACAGAGGCAGCAACAGTTGCCTAGCGATGCAGAAGACGGCGCCACGGGAGGACCTGGAGACGGGGTCACCGGGAACCGACCGGAACTGGACGGCGGCGCGCCCAGCAAGAGCTTGTCGGTGGCAACGACAAGCTCCAATTTTCCACGGAGGCAAGACCTAGAGGGGGATTAGAGAGGATTGACTGTTAGAGGAAGGAGGAGATGGAAGGAAAGGGCAACGGGCGTGATGATGCCTAGACCTTGCTACTGCTATTGTTTGTAGGCGAAGTGGCAAGGGGAGGCCGCAGACTCGAGCGTAGAACGCAGGTGGCCGGATCCGGGCGGCAGTAGGCAAAGGAGGCGACGAGCTTGAGGGCTGATGGCACCATGGAGTTCTTTCGGTGGAGCTGTTGTTCCTGTAGAGAGAGAAGGTGAGAGACGAGGGAGAGATCCAGAGGGAGGAGGAACAAAGGAGAGGGGGGAATGGAGATGGAGGCATACCTCCGACCAGCTTCTCCGACGATCGTTCGGCATGGGGTTAAGGACGAGCTAAGAGCGCAGGGACAATGAGGTTGCGGGTTCGAGCACGAGCGGCATGGCACCAGAGGTGGAGAGCTCCGGCGTTGAGGTCCCCTGGCGAGGCGAGCTGTAGAAGGGCCAGTCTTGGAGTGTTGGTGCAAGAGGCGAGGAGCAGGGGAAGGACAAGCCGCACATATCTCGCCATGGTTTGCAGGCTCGGGGACGAAGGTGCTCGGGCTCGCTGGCTCTGCGGGCGCGCAGAGCTACATGTGTTGGACGCGTCTGTGAGGCACAGATGGAGGCGGCTCGTGGCTCTGCTGTTGCACGAGGTGGTGGCTATCGTGTATGAGAGAGGTTGCGGTGGATCGAGGGAATCGGTAGGAGCAGCGATGGTTGGCTCGGTTTGCAAATCAAGGAGGTGGGTGGATCAGACAGATTCCGAGGAAGGGGGAGACCAGGTGGGTGACAGCGCGGGCGATGGAAATGGGTGGATGGGACAGGTTAGGCTAGGGTTTTAACTGCTATTTATAGCGAATGGTAGTTAGTGGAATGATCTGGACCTTTCGATTTATATCGGACGGTCGGGGTAAAACGGGTTAGGGGAGTCCAATGAAGAAACGGAAAATGTTTGGGGTATTTCGGGGTTGATCCTGACTCAACGGTCACGACCGTACGTTTCGGGTTCGAGGAAGTTATTGGGCATGCGCTAGGGGTCTTTGCACTCTGTAGAGGGGCTAGGCATAGTAGAGAGAGAAAACGGGCAGCCCGGCAACAAGTTTTTATATATGAAAAACGTCTGATGATTTGACCGGCTATAGTGGCGCTATAGGTTTAACGTTTCGGGTATTAAACGGACTCCGAATGCGACAAAATTTGGTAGACGGTCTACCTAAAATAAAATAAGACCACACGCCAACTTTCGACCAATTTTGAGTATATCTGATACGCACTTTGAAAACAATATTTTAATGATGTCGTGGGACCGTGCGGGTGTGTTGGGTCTCGAAATGATCAACGACGGGAACGGGATGCAATTTTTGAAAAATGATGGCGACGGAGTGCTGATACAATGCGAATGATGCGATGATGAATGCGACAACGAAATGACTCTCACTGCGGGACTCGAAATAAATGGAAGGCATTTGGGGCATCGGTGTCGGGCTATTACCACTAACTGGGCGGAGAGCTTGCTAGATATGTTCACGAGTTGTTCCGTCCAGAGCGCCAAGTTCTTCTTCAGCTCATCAGAGGAGTGGGCGGTAGAGGCGAGCAGCTCCTCCTTTCGGAGTTCTTCGAGTGGGGCCCTCTCCTTGGTCCTGGCGCTCTCAAGGTGCTCTTCAAAGATGCTCGACTTCAGCTTCAGATATGCAATTGAATAGACGGCAGGAGTGAGCTCTTGAGTCTCGACGGAGATTGTCATCTGCAGCTCCCCTTAAGTGTGAGCTACCTTTTGCATGCTCTCCTTCAGCTCTGAGATTTCCTTGCCAGAAGCGGCAAGGTCTAGCTCCAGCTGCCGCACCTTATTGTCCAGCTCCACCTTGGCGGCCTCAGCATCCTCTCCAGCCCTGACAGCCTCTTGAAGCTTGTCGGCATGCTCTCTGGGTTGTGCTTCGATGGCCTCCCTGTGCTTCAACTCCAGCTCCTGGATCTGCTGCGCCAGCTGAGTGTCAAGCCTGGTGGAGATTGCTGCCTCCCGCGTGGCAAGGTCCTCCTCATGAGAGTCGAGGGCAGCGTTGCGCTTGATAAGATCAGCATCAGCGGTGGCGATCCTTTGCTCAGCCTCCTCCAGTGCCATCTCCGCCTCAGCCTTCTCCAGGACGAACTCCTCCACAACTTTCGCAATTGGGCTTGGCGAGTGGTGAGATCTTGGTGGCATTGGGTGAACAAGGCCTGTGTTTCGCGGAGGCGCGTCTAGAAATCGGCCTCTGCATTGGCGAGAATGGCTTCCCGGCGGTCCAACCTCTCCGAATAGCTGTTGTAGTGGTTCTGGATCTGCTGAAAATTCATGGTGAGCGTGCTCCTTGGCCTCGTCGCTGCCGCCAAATGGATCGACAATGACTACCCCTCCAGCCGTGGCAACAACGTCGTCAAGGGTTTTCTCTTCAACGAGAGCTTCATGGATGGCCTTGCTGGGAGCACTAACGAACTGCAGATTGCCAGCCTTGAGGTACCTGCTGGGCGGAGGTACTTCAGATGTCGACGGGCCGGCGGCTGCTGTGTTGGTTGCCCCCACCTCGATGAGCATGCCCTTGCCGGACGCTCCTGAGACAGAAATGTCTTTGGTTTCGGTGGCCACCACTGGGGTCACCTCCTCATCAGATTCCTTGTTGGCCTCTTCTGCAGCTTCCCTGACGGCCTCTTCCTCTGCTGCAATCTAGCTGGCCTTAGCGGCTGCTTCCTTGGCAATCACCCCAATGTTGACGTCCATGTCCATTTGATTGTTTGGGGACAGACCTACAAGTTGAAGGAAGAAACAGAAAATCAAATTCAGAAGAAGTTCAAGAAGACAAAAGGAAGAAACAAGACAGGAAAAAGATTCCAACAGCGAGGAGCTCGCCTGTGGGTACTTGTTGAGAAGAGGTATCCTCTCCTCCGGCAACGTATGTTGCCGTCACATCACCGCCAGCAGGCTTGCTTGCCAGCACGTCTTATGTGCATACAGGCTCATCAGCGGCAGCCCTTGCCAGAGAACTCCTCTCCGGAGTAGAGTGCGTTTGAGCTACCTCAGGAAGGTCAGCCCTCATGTGCTCCTCCCCTTGGCGCTCCGCCCCCATGTGCAAGGGAATGGAGGAAGCGGCAGCACCCGCACCGGCACTCTCCACCGGGTACTGAAAAGTGCTCTCCGGCTGGGGCTACGTGGCAGGCTACTCCGGGGGTTGTTGATGACAGCCTCCACCTCCGGCATGGAGCATGTCGTTCCTTCGGCAGCGGGAGTAGCCTTGGCCTTCTTGGCCACTCGATGTTCCAAAGTCTCTTGGTCCCTGCAAGATGACACCGGCAAGTTGAGAAACTGGATGCATCAAAGATTCAAGATTAATTAAAGACAAGCGCAGACACTTACTCTTCTTCCTCGTCCTCCGAGCTGCTGAGGTCCGACAAGTCCTAGATGGGTTTCTGGACAGCAGCAGGAGCGGGTGGCGGAGTAGGAGTGGTGACATGAGACGAAGACATGGCGGCACGAGAAGACACTGTTGCCTTGGTGGAGGCCCCTATCGGATGCTTTGAGATGGTGCGCCGCGTCCGTCGTGGACGAGCAACATCAGCAGCGGGGTCCTCCTCCTCCTCCTCTTCTTCTTCGGCCAGTGGTGTCAGGCGAACCAGCTCCCCAGTGGATGCCTTCCGGAGTATGCGGGACCTCTTCCTTGGCGCGATCGGGGGGGCTCCTCAATTTACAGCTCCTGGGGGTTTTCGTCCCTTTCACCTCCGACAAGTCCGTTGTCGGTGCCTCTTCCTCGCCTTCCTTCTCGTCGCTGGCGTCTCCGTCTTCCTCATTGACCGCGGCATGACCAGAGCTGCTCCCGCCCCCTGTCAATCCCGCTTCCACGGTCCTTCAACAGATCCACTCGATTTCTTCTTCGGTGGTCTCGCGGATGAGTTTGTCTTCCTCCCGGATGGCCCTCTCCAACAAGTTGTCGAACCATGCCTGCACCACCTCTGATGTCGGCGCTTGCCATGTGGGATCCAGACCATACGCATTGCAGGCCGGCATCATCGCCAGGATAGCGTCCTTGGCGGAGTTGTTGCAGAGGGGAACGATGGAGGGCGGCAGCTTGAACTTGCCATCTGTGCGAAAGATCTGGTGGCACAGGCAAGAGAGCTCCATCACCATCAAGTTGGAGCCAAACCTGTGTGCAGCCGGATGACATCGGTGGCGTTGACGAATTGCCAGGCAAAGCACCCCCGCTCCTGTAGGGGCGTGATGCGGCGCCGGAGGAAATCTGCGCCCACCAATGGTGAGCCCGACAGCCTTCAAGTGGAGGATGCGAGTGTTGCAATGGAGAGCTTGACGTCGTGCCCGTCAAGATAACTCCAATCCTTGTTGTAGGTCGACAGCTCCTTCCGGTGCTTGCAGAACTTAGGGTAATCCTTCTCCCTGATTTAACACCATTCCTCGCGCCGTTCTTCACACTTCTTGTGCAGATTGCCGGTGGGGTATACTTCCTTGTGGTTGGCATGGGGGGTCCAAGTGACGCTGCCTGAGAGGGCATCCCCTTCTACGCGCGGATATAAATAATGTTGGAATAGGGCCACATTGGGCACTACTCCGACAAAATTCTCGCACATATGCGCGAAGATGGACATGGTGGTGACGACTTTCGACGTGAAATCAAAAAGTTTGTAGTCGTTTGTCAACATCAGATCAGTGAAATAGGCGGAAAATGGGGGAACAAGCCCGTAGTAGAAGTACGCTATGAAGAATGGGTACTTCTCTGTGCCAGGCTTGCGGACCCAGGGGAGCACCACCGGCGCGATGTGCGCCGTGGTCTCTTTCCCACACATATAAGCGTACCGCCTGGTGAACTCATGGGCGGGCAGCATGGAGGGATAGAAGACGATGTGAGCCCTCTGCGCTGATGCAATGGCTTCCTTCCATCTCTCTGCCTCGGGGTCGGCAGCCTTCTTGGCCTTCTTCTACGTGGTCGGAGCGGCGGCCTGCTTCGACCTTTTCGGCACCATGGCGAGTCGGAAGGTTGGGAGGCGGAAGCTAGTGAAAATGACGAAGTGGCGGAGCTCTTTGTTGCGCTCGACGATGAAGACAGCAGCGGCGGCGAGATGGGGAATAGAGATGAGCAACGCCTACGCGAATTTCCCTTCTATAAGGTGGAAGGCGCAAAGGCTGGCTCTCTCCGTCTGACGTGGCTGCGCCTTTTTAGGTGCACGACCCACGCGCCGTTTCGCTCCACCTCTCCCATGCCCCGCATTTAATGCGCATCATGGGTAGGCGGTAAAAACCATCATTACCGCATAGTAACTCCCCGCCACGTGTGTCTGTGCGTTGTTCTGGGCCTAGCCCAACAACGTCATGGATGCAAGTGTGGCCCAGGCTCGGGTGCTCCTATCGGTGTACTAAAGAATGGGTCTTCTTAGTACCCTGACTTGTGCACACACAACAGCGGGTCATTGCCCGGCAGGCCTTGCTGGGGGACAACTACATTCAGGACAAAGCAAGTTAAAGACCACATGCCGGCAGGCCACCTCGCCGGTAGGAGGAGAAGGCCCGGCAAGCTTCGTGTCGGCAGGCTCCCACTACCAGGCCACCGCTCCACCTCATTAGCCTGATTGTCACTTATTAGTGAGGTGTCGAGCAGGCAGGCGGTTAGGTAGAGCCTGCCGAGGCACGTGGCGGCTTCGGACGATTAACCCACCTTTATTAACACCTGTCCTGGTGGCGTGGTGAAAGAATAAGAGGTAGCTGGGTGGACGACACAGAAGGAGAGGCCATCCTTGCCGGGAGATGGCACCAGCATGACACCTCACGGTGCATTTAATGCTCGTGTCCTAATCCGTCACAGTTAGGTATGTGGCACTGTAGCCACTACCAGCATAGTGTATTTACTGTTTTGCCACTCTGGTAACCGCTTGAGCTATAAAAAGAGATCCATGGCACCTTTTACAGGGATCGAACCCTTGTCCTTTTATACGTAGTAGTTGCACTCCCGCACATCCTTGCCGGCAAGCTGTTCTCCTTGTAACCTAGACAACACACATAATCCACAAAACACAGGACGTAGGGTATTACACCTTCGGGTGGCCCGAACCTGTATAAACCTCTGAGTGTTGATAGTTGGTTCTACTCTCTGCGTACGTCGATTCCGTCAACCAAACCGCAAAGGGGCCCTTTGCCGGTCCCATAGATTGTCGTACCTCGACAAAGGGGTTCCCTTGTGTCATCTGCATCAAAGACCTCATTTAGAATGGTGTTTGATGCGGATGTGCATGGCTTTAAGCGCGCACCAATTTCCTCTTTAACCGACGAGCAAACCTCTGTCAACATTGCGATTTTGAGGTCTGCAAACATTGAAAGAATATCTTTTGCGGTTAAAGGGGCAACCGGGTTGGGTTGGTTCAAGGGAGCATCGACTTGAGGTATCACAACCTCTGCCGCACCCGGAAGAAGGTTTGGTCCAATTCCCGGAGGCTGTGGGTTGCCCCCCACATTCTCATGATCGTTCATATCCTCAAAGGTTGTTAAACCTTATATAAGAGCACGAGGCACTGATACCAATTGAAAGGATCAATACAGTCAACTAGATGGAGGGTGAATAGGAGACTGCAAATTTTAACTGTGTTTGTCAATTTTAGGGATAAGCGGATAAATAGGGTTCACTAAATATGCAACTAGCTGAACACAACCTATATGACAAACACACGTAGAGGTAAATATGCTAGGCAACAAAATAATTAGCAAGCCAACAAGCATAAAAGGTAAAATAAAGTGTAGGAAAGGATTAACCACATGTGAGACGAGGACGCGGATTTTATCCTAAAGTTCACTCTTCCTTGGGAAGAGCTACTCTCTGTTCAGAGCGGTGCCGGAGCCAAAGCTTGCGGAACGCCACAGAAGGCTCACCGTATATCTTTCGAGTCACCCCAATGGATGAGCCTCAAATCACTTGGGGTTGGTATTGAAGGCGACCACCACACATTTACATATTTCTCCGGAGAACACCACAAGCAAGGAAGCTTCCAGAGGAACCTCTAACCGCCTAGGATCCCAAGCTCCAAGAGTAACAAGTCAATGGTGAACAAATATTGTCGGGAACACGAATTTGGTTGGGTCAAAGGGTAGATCGGGTCTTGCTCTCTCAATCCCCAAAGTTTCAACAAGTTTGGGTGGATGGACTGAGAGTATTTAGCAAAATGAGGTGTAGCAATTGTGGAGCTCAATAAGACATTAGGGTTTTGGGATGGATGAGGAAGAAGGGGCCCTTTTATAGTGTTCTTGGCTGGGTGGGGATTTCTGACCGTTGGACCCCGTGCGCACGGGCTAAGTCAGCCCTGTGCGCACGGGGTACTTGGAGACTGATATCCCACCCTGTGCGCACGAGGGTCAAAAGACGCCGTGCGCACGGGGTACTCAGAGAGTTTTGGGGTACCCTGTGCGCACGGCGGTCTCATGGAGTTTCGGGATACCCCGTGCGCACGGGCTACTCAGGGAGTTTTGGTATACCCCGTGCGCACGGGGGTCAAAAGACCCCATGAACACGGGGTGTCCAGAAAGTCTCTGTAAAACATGCTGAGTACCCAGGCATGACACTTAAAGGGTAAGTGGATGGTGGAAGTGGTAGGAAGGCTAGTGTATAAGTCTTGGAGGTATTCCCACACAACACAGATCCATGATGACCCCTCTTAATAGTGCGGTATTCTCTACGACTCAAATCGAACCAAAACAAAAACCTTCGAGTCGCCAGAAAGACCACACCGGTCACACATGTTCATCGAGAACTTCGTGGAACCAATATCCCGAGATAAACTTTAGCAACTTATATTGGTTCCTCTAACCATATTGTCATCACACCAAAATACAACTATGTGCCAAATGCACTTTCACCTGTTTTCTGGCATTTGACCGTTTCTTATATTCCTGGAGATCTGTAGCTCTGATTAGGCTGAAATTTTGAAGGGATTTTTATCCGGAAATTATGTTTCTTGCAACAAAAGAAGGGCCCCAACCGACGTTCGAGGGAGTCACAAGGCAACCTGGTGTGCCCAACCCCTCTGGGCGCGCCCTGTTGCCTTGTGACCACCTTGGGCACCGTCTTGTGTTGATTCTTCTTCCTAAAAATGACATTTATTCCAAAATAATTCTCCATAAAATTTTACCGCGTTTGGACTTCGTTCGATATGGATTTTCTGCAAAAACAAAAACGTGCAAAGAACAGGAACTCGCACTGGGCACTGGATCAATATGTTAGTCCCAAAAATAATATAAAATGTTGCCAAAAGTATATGAAAGTTCTAGAATATTGGCATGGAACAATCAAAAATTATAGATACGACAGAGATGTATCAGCATCCCCAAGCTTAATTCCTGCTCATCCTCGAGTAGGTAAATGATAAAAAGATAATTTTTTTGTGGATGCTACCTAACATAATCTTGAACAAATGTCTAATCATGGCATGAATTTAAGATACAAGTGATTCAAGGCAATAGCCCATCATTTGACATAAATATATACAAACTCAGGTTTACTAACAAACAATCATGTCTTTCAAAATAAACGTTGCTAAAGAGCCTTATCCCTACACATTTTAATCATGTACGCATGGCATGACTCCGTCTTCCTAACACAAATACAAATCATGATCACCCCGGTGTCAAGTCAGGCATTTGGTTCATACTTTTTCACGCGCTTCAACATTTTCAACTGCACTCAATACATGAGCGTGGGCTATGGACATAGCACTACGGGTCGAATAGAATATGGCGGTAGATATAAAAGGAGTCAAAAGGTGGGAAAGTCTCAAATCAACTAGGCAGATCGATGGGCTATGGAGATGCCCATCAATCAATATCAATGCGAGGAGTGGGGATTGCCATGCAAGGGATGCACTAGACCTATAAGCGTATGAAAGCTCAAATGAAACTAAGTGGGTATGCATCCAACTTGCTTGCTCATGAAGACATTGCACATTTGAGGAACCCGTCATCGGAATATAGAAGCCAAGTTCTACAATAAAAAAACTCCCACTAGTATATGAAAGTGAGAAATCAGGAGACTCTCTATATGAAAACACGGTGCCACTTTGAGGCTCGAGTGTGGTAAATGGATAGTAACATGATACGTCTCCATCGTATCTACTTTTCCAAACTCTTTTGCCCTTGTTTTGGACTCTAATTTGCATGATTTGAATGGAACTAACCCGGACTGACGCTGTTTTCAGCAGAATTGCCTTGGTGTTATTTTTGTGCAGAAATAAAAGTTCTCGGATTGACCTGAAAATTTATGGAGAATATTTTTGGAATTAATAAAAAATACTGGCAAAAGAATCAACCGGAGGAGGTCCACCACCTGGCCACAAGCCAGTGGGGCCCCACCCCCCTAGGGCGCGCCCCCTATCTTGTGGGTCCCACGGAGCTCCGCCGACCTCAACTCCAACTCTATATATTCCTATTCGGGGAGAAAAAAATCAGAGAGAAGAGTTCATCGCGTTTGACGATACGGAGCCGCCGCCACCTCCTGTTCTTCCTCGGGAGGGCAGATCTGGAGTCTGATTTGGGCTCCGGAGAGGGGAAATCAACGCCGTCGTCATCACCAACCATCCTTCATCACCAATTTCATGATGCTCTCCGCCGTTCGTGAGTAATTACATCGTAGGCTTGCTGGACGGTGATGGGTTGGATGAGATCTACCATGTTATCGAGTTAGTTTTGTTAGGGTTTGATCCCTAGTATCCACTATGTTCTGAGATTGATGTTGCTATGACTTTGCTATGCTTAATGCTTGTCACTAGGGCCCGAGTGCCATGATTTCAGATCTGAACCGATTATGTTTTCATGAATATATATGTGTTCTTGATCCTATCTTGCAAGTTGTAGACACCTATTACGAGTTATGATCTGCATCCCCCAGGGTGACAATAACTGGGATTCTTTCCGGTGATTACCATATTTTGAGGAGTTCATGTATTCACTAAGTGCTAATGCTTTGGTCCGGCTCTCTATTAAAAGGAGGCCTTAATATCCCTTAGTTTCCATTAGGACCCCGCTGCCACGGGAGGGTAGGACAAAAGATGTCATGCAAGTTCTTTTCCATTGCGACTGTTACAATCACTGATCCATTTCCTACGAGCTTTTCCATATTGATCTTTGCTAAGTTACTTTTCCGTTGCTACTGTTACAATCACTACAAAACTGCTACTTTCACTTTTGTCATCGTTACCGTTACTTCCATACTACTTTGCTACTAAATACTTTGCTGCAGATATTAAGTCTTTCAGGTGTGGTTGAATTGACAACTCAGCTACTAATACTCGAGGATATTCTTTGGCTCCCCTTGTGTCGAATCAATAAATTTGGGTTGAATACTCTACCCTCGAAAACTATTGCGATCCCCTATACTTGTGGGTTATCAAGACCTTTTTCTGGCGCCGTTGCCGGGGAGTATAGCTCTATTCTCTGAGTCACTTGGGATTTATATCTGTTGATCACTATGAAGAATCTGAAAGACCAAAAAACCAAGATCTATCCCTCTACTATGAGGGGAGGTAAGGAACTGCCATCTAGCTCTGCACTTGATTCACCTTCTGTTATGAGTAAACTTGCGACACCACCACCTGCTAGTAATTCTGATATGTCGCAAGTAATTGATGATGCCACTTCTGCTATGCATGATGCTTATGATGATACTTTGCTTGATAATACTGTGCCACTGGGTGAATTTATTGATGAACAAATTGCTAGAGTGAATGCTGAAACTGATGATATTTCTGAATCTGATGAAATTATTGAAACAGAACACTATGATACACCTGCTAGACCTAGTTCTCCTAGATATGAATTGCCTAATATACCTAAGGGTTATGTTATGGAAGGAGAGGTAGCTAGGGACTTTCTTGCTTGTAAGGATAGAGATGATCTTAAGAAATTGCTATGCAAGTGGAAGGAAAAATCTTTGAATGCTAGAATGCAATATGATCCTAAGTTTGCTACTTCACCTATCTTTGTTACTGATAAAGATTATGAATTCTATGTCGATCCTGAGTTAATTACTTTGGTTGAATCTGATCCTTTCCATGGCTATGAATCTGAAACTGTTGTGGCACATCTTACTAAATTGAATGATATAGCCACCCTATTTACTCATGAGGAAAAAATTCGCTATTACTATATTCTTAAGTTGTTTCCTTTTTCATTAAAGGGTGATGCTAAGATATGGTTTAATTCTCTTGCTCCTGGTTGTGTGCGTAGTCCCCAGGATATGATATATTACTTCTCTGAAAAATATTTTCCTGCCCATAAGAAACAAGCTGCCTTGCAGGAAATATTTAACTTTGTGCAAATTGAAGAAGAGAGTCTCCCACAAGCTTGGGGGAGGCTTCTCCAATTACTTAATGCTTTGCCTGATCATCCTCTCAAGAAAAATGAAATACTTGATATCTTTTATAATGGACTAACCGATGCTTCTAGGGACCACCTACATAGTTGTGCTGGTTATGTTTTCAGGGAACGAACTGTTGAACAAGTTGAACTACTATTGAATAATATATTGAGCAATGATAATGATTGGACTATTCCCAAACCACCTCCAAAGCCAACTCCAAAGAAAAGAGGTATTCTATTTCTCAGTCCCAGAGATATGCAAGAGGCAAAGAAATATATGAAAGAAAAAGGTATTAAAGCCGAAGATGTTAAGAATCTACCACCTATTGAAGGAATACATGGTCCTGATACCCCGACACAGGTAGTAGAGGTAAATTCTCTCCGTAGATTTGATGAAGGTGATATTCCTTATAATAAGTCTTCTAGCCAATGCTTGGATGAGTTTGATAACTTTATTGTTAAGCAAGAAAATTTTAATGCTTATGTTAGTAGACAATTGAAACACAATGCTTACATGCTTGATCGCTTAGGTGATTATATGAGTAGAACTATCAATGATCTTAAGCTTATTAGTAAACATGCTTCCATGGTAACTACTCAAGTAGAACAAGTACTTAAGGCACAAAATGATTTGCTTAGTGAGATGAATGGTAAGAACAATGATCATTCTATTAGAGTTGTGACTAGAGGTGGTAAGATGACTCAGGAACCTTTGTATCCTGAGGGCCACCCTAAGAGAATTGAGCAAGATTCTCAGAAAATTAATTCTGGTGCACCTAGTCATTCTAGCAAAAGAGGGGAAAAGAATGACGATAGGACTTTGCATGCTGCTAGTGAACCTGTTATAGGTACTCATGAAAACCCAAATGATATTTCTATTTCTGATGCTGAGACACAATCTGGTAATGAACATGAGCCTAGTGATAATATTAATGATGATGTTCATGTTGATGCTCAACCTAGTAATGATAATGATCTGGAGATTGAACCTGTTGTTGATCTTGATAACCCACAACCTAAGAATAAAAGATATGATAAAAGAGACTTTGTTGCTAGGAAGCATGGTAAAGAAAGAGAGCCTTGGGTTCAGAAACCCATGCCCTTTCCTCCTAAGCCATCCAAGAAAAAGGATGATGAGGATTTTGAGCGCTTTGTTGAAATGCTTAGACCTGTCTTTTTGCGTATGCGCTTGACTGATGTTCTGAAAATGTCTCCTTATGCTAAGTATATGAAAGATATTGTGACAAATAAGAGGAAGATACCGGAAGCTGAGATTTCCACCATGCTTGCTAATTATACTTTTAAGGGTGGAATACCAAAGAAGCTAGGAGATCCCGGAGTACCTACTATACCATGCTCTATTAAAAGAAACTATGTTAAAACTGCTTTATGTGATCTTGGAGCTAGTGTTAGTGTTATGCCTTTCTCTTTATATCGTCGACTTGATTTGAACAAGTTGACACCTACTGAAATCTCTTTGCAAATGGCTGATAAATCAACTGCTTTACCCATTGGTATTTGCGAGGATGTGCCTGTCGTAGTTGCAAATGTTACTATTCTAACAGACTTTGTTATTCTTGATATTCCCAAGGACGACAGTATGTCGATCATCCTTGGTATAGCTTTTTTGAATACTGCAGGGGCTGTTATTGATTGCAACAAAGGCAATGTCACTTTTCATGTTAATGGTAATGAGCATACGGTACACTTCCCGAAGAAACAACCTCAAGTTCATAGTATCAACTCCATTGAAAATATTCCAACGATTATTATTGGAGGTTTTGAATTCCCTCTCCCTACTGCCAAAAATAAATATGATATACTGATTGTTGGGGACATGCATATCCCCATTGAGGTAACCTAGTGTTATTCGAAAATTCTCCGGTTCCGTGTCATTCGAAAAAGGTTTGTCAATAAGACTTGATCAACCTTATTGATGGATTCTTTTTGACGGGCCTGAGATGGATGAATTTAGAAAGCACAACTTTATGTACCCATCTGTTACTTTCTGTTATTTAGAGTTAATTACAGTAAAAATGCTATTATTATTTTTTTCTGTTTTATCCGTGCAATAAAAAGTGACCTGAAAATAAAAGTTCCCCAAATGCCCTGAAAATGTAGTATGATTTTTTCTGGAATATTTAAGAATTTTTGGCACTGAGAACACATCAGGGGGCTGCACCAGTGGGCCACAAGCCTGCAGGGCGCGCCCACACCCCCTGGGCGCGCCCCCTGGCTTGTGGGTCCCACGTAGGCCCCCCTCACTTATTCCAGCCACCATCCACTTCGTCTTCCTCCAGAAAAAATCCCACCATTGCTCAAACCCGTGTTCTAGCTCATTTTGCTGCCATTTTCGATCTCCTTGTGCAAAGCTCCATTTGCAAAACTGTTTTGGGGGATTGCTCTTCGGTATGTGACTCCTCCAATGGTCCAATTAGTTTTTGTTCTAGTGCTTTATATATTGCAAATTTTTGCTGCTATGGTGACCTTATTCTTGAGCTTGCATGTCAAATTTGTATGGTCCCAAGTAGTTTTGATGCATGATATAGCCTCTAGGCACTTGTGGGAGTAGTTGCTATAAGTTTAGTTGAGTTTTGTTCACCTTTATTGTGAGTCACTAAAAACTTCAGAAATTTTTCAGAAAAATGATGAGGAGATTATTAAGAGGCTCTTCAAGCCGGGGCTCTAAAGAAGATGAAAGTGAGGTGAAGAATAAGCCCAGATATAATCTTCCTCGCGGCGCAGTGGTTCGGCCATGTGAATGGCCAAGTGACGCATTCTTGAGGGCGGCCGGAATTTATGAAGATTTTTATTATTTGGCTAAGAATGCAGGCATCACCGACTTCCTCAACGATAAGTGTGACCAGTACCTCCTACTCACTAATATCTTCGTGCAAAATTTTGACTTTTATCCTAGGAAGATTCCTCCCACGGTGAAATTTAGTTATATGATGTGCCTAAGGAGATGACACTTTACGACTTTTCCAAAGTTTGCAAAATACCTTATGAGGGCAGCATCAGTGAACCATGTCCTAGAGACATGGAGGACTTTATTGCCTCAATCACTATGGGGGAAGAGAGAGGGGTGTCAAGGGCAAGAGCGGCTAGTTTACATTTTCCTGTGCTACATTATTATTCATTATTCGTGGGGAGATGTTTAGTTGGTCATGGGGAAAGTAGAAGCCTTAGTGCTCCCGACCTCGCCATTTTGCGCCACACTTTACTTGTTGATAGAACTTTTAGTCTGGGCGCTATAGTGGCTCAACGGTTGAACCTAAACCATTCGAAGGGCCCCATATTCGGAGGTATCTATGCATCTCGTCTAGCCAAACACTTTAAAATACCCATTAGGCTTGACGAGGAAGAGGAAATGTTACTACCTACAAGATATTTAGACTATGATAGTATGGTAGCACATGATTTTATTAGGAGGGATAACAATAGAGGGCTGCTTTACAACCTAGTATTTAGTCAGGGTACTTGTGAGATTATTACTCTGCCTACTTCTTCTTTGTTCGATATTCATTCAGGCAGGTACACTATTATGCCCGAGGACATCTACAGATATTGGGTTCTGTCGCAACCCCCAGCACCTGAGTCGGTACCAGCCCTTGATCCGTACGAGGATCCGGTTTTTCAGTGGGAGCCACAGGAGCTCGCCAACTAGTGGAACCCTCAGTATCCTCTGGAGTATACAGGAGATGGTTATTTTCAGCCATGGCCCTAGACCAACTTAGGCCAAAAGCCTAAGCTTGGGGGAGTACGTATTTCTCACCGACATTACATTCATGTTCACACACTCATTCCAGTAGTCGGTGTTCATACTTTTTCATTGTATCATCCATGGTATTTTATTTCTTCTTGTCGCTTTCTTCTTGTGTGTTTAATTAACCTTGAGAAAAATCCAAAAAAAAATTTAGTTCTAGCTTTACCTTTTAGTTTGTTTAGTTGTATCATTAAAAGAAAACCCAAAAAGATTTTTCGTTCTTCTTTTGCTTGTTGGGAGCTTTCCCGTGTAAATAGTTTTTCTCGATCTTATTTCGAAATTTCTTTTCTTTGGGTCGTAAGGAGAAGGCCACGATGAAAATATTGAGTGGCTCTCATATGCATCATTGTTTATCTTACAGAGAGCCCATATTACCTTGCCTTCTCCTTTGAGTTATTGTTTGCAGATTCTAGCTTAGTCCAATGCACGTGCACTCTTATTATTATTCACACCGTTCGGTCGTGCAAGTGAAAGGCAATAATGACGATATATGATGAAGTGATTGAGATGGAGAAAAGCTGCTATGAACTCGACCTATTTTGTTTTTGTAAATATGATTAGCTCATCGTTCTGAATTCAGCTCATTATGGATGAAACATGTTTGCAATGACAATAAGAGATTATAGTTACTCATGCCATGCTTAATTAGCTAGGAGTGTATAATGGTTTGTCTTGAGTGCCAACATGCATTTTAAAATGGTTGTGATGTGGTATGATAGGATGGTATCCTCCTCTGAATGATTCAAGTGGCTTGACTTGGCACATGTTCATGCATGTAGTTGAAACAAAATCAACATAGCCTCCACGTATTTATGTTCATGGTGCTTTATATCCTACTCATGCTTGCATTCAATGTTGGTTAATCTCAAAGCATGTTCATGATTGTTGTCGCTCTCTAGTTGGTCGCTCCCCAGTCTCTTGCTAGCCTTCACTTGTACTAAGCGGGAATATTGCTTGTGCATCCACTTCCATAAACCCAAAGTTGTTCCATATGAGTCCACCATACCTACCTATATGCGGTATTTACCTGCCGTTACAAGTAAATTTGCATGTGCCAAACTCTAAACCTTCAAATAATATTCTGTTTTGCATGCCCGAATCGCTCATGTAGTAACTAGGGGCTATCAGTATCTTCCATGCTAGGTGGGTTATTCTCATGATATGTGTTGATTCACTATCATTCACGAGAAAGTGGCTGGTATTCGGAATGCCCAGTTCCATGCTCAAAATCAAATCAAAATATAATGAAACAAAACTCCCCCAGGACTATTGTTTGTATGGACGGTACCCGTGGATTTGGCTCGCCGTGGAGTGTGATTGATTGGTGGAGGGGGAGTAAAAACTTTACTATTCTATTTGGGAACCGCCTATAATGTATCTAGCATGGAAGATACCGAGATCTCTCGGTTGTTATGTTGACAATGAAAGCATACCGCTCAAAATTATTATTCATCCCTGTTTTAAAAAAGCTCGAGCTCTGGCACCTCTGCAAATCAATGCTTCCCTCTGCGAAGGGCCTATCTATTTTACTTTACTGTTGAGTCATCCTCTTCTTATAAAAAGCACCAGTTAGAGAGCACCACTATCATTTGTATGCTTTGTTATTAATTGATATTGAGTATGAATTACAATGTCTAGTCAGTCCTTGTTCTTTGGAGGTGCTCTGCATTTATGTTTTGCGGTCTCGGAAAGGGCTAGCGAGATACCATTATATCATATTGTATCATGATTGTTTTGATAAAATTGTTGTCATCCGAGATTTATTATTATTGCTCGCTAGTTGGTTATGCCATTCATATGAGTAAATGTGAGACCTAAATGTTATTGTGAATGTGGTTAGTCTATAATCTTTGCTGAAAATCTGAACAACAGTTGGACATATTTACAACAACAAGATCAAACAGAGTTTTAAAAGTTTTTCTTTATCACTTTCAGTTTCTCAACTGAATTGCTTGAGGACAAGCAATGGGTTAAGCTTGGGGGAGTTGATACGTCTCCATCGTATCTACTTTTCCAAACTCTTTTGCCCTTATTTTGGACTCTAATTTGCATGATTTGAATGGAACTAACCCGGACTGACGCTGTTTTCAGCAGAGTTGCCTTGGTGTTATTTTTGTGCAGAAATAAAAGTTCTCGGATTGACCTGAAAATTTATGGAGAATATTTTTGGAATTAATAAAAAATACTGGCGAAAGAATCAACCGGAGGAGGTCCACCACCTGGCCACAAGCCAGGGGGGCGCCCGCCCCTAGGGCGCGCCCCCTGTCTTGTGGGTCCCACGGAGCTCCGCCGACCTCAACTCCAACTCCATATATTCCTATTCGGGGAGAAAAAAATCAGAGAGAAGATTTCATCGCGTTTTACGATACGGAGCCGCCGCCACCTCCTGTTCTTCCTCGGGAGGGCAGATCTGGAGTCTGATTTGGGCTCCGGAGAGGGGAAATCGACGCCGTCGTCATCGCCAACCATCCTTCATCACCAATTTCATGATGCTCTCCGCCATTCGTGAGTAATTCCATCATAAGCTTGTTGGACGGTGATGGGTTGGATGAGATCTACCATGTAATCGAGTTAGTTTTCTTAGGGTTTGATCCCTAGTATCCACTATGTTCTGAGATTGATGTTGCTATGGCTTTGCTATGCTTAATGCTTGTCACTAGGGCCCGAGTGCCATGATTTCAGATCTGAACCTATTATGTTTTCATGAATATATATGTGTTCTTGATCCTATCTTGCAAGTTGTAGACACCTATTACGAGTTATGATCCGCATCCCCTAGGGTGACAATAACTGGGATTCTTTCCGGTGATTACCGTAGTTTGAGGAGTTCATGTATTCACTAAGTGCTAATGCTTTGGTCTGGCTCTCTATTAAAAGGAGGCCTTAATATCCCTTAGTTTCCATTAGGACCCCGCTGCCACGGGAGGGTAGGACAAAAGATGTCATGCAAGTTCTTTTCCATAAGCACGTATGACTATATATGGAATACATGCATACATTACATTAATGAATTGGAGATAGTTCTGTATCACCCTATGTTATAACCGTTGCATGATGAATGCCATCCAACATAATTATCCATCACTGATCCATTGCCTACGAGCTTTTCCATATTGATCTTTGCTAAGTTACTTTTCCGTTGCTACTATTACAATCACTACAAAACTGCTACAGTCACTTTTGTCATCGTTACCGTTACTTCCATACTACTTTCCTACTAAATACTTTGATGCAGATATTAAGTCTTTCAGGTGTGGTTGAATTGACAACTCAGCTGCTAATACTCGAGGATATTCTTTGGCTCCCCTTGTGTCGAATCAATAAATTTGGGTTGAATACTCTACCCTCGAAAACTATTGCGATCCCCTATACTTGTGGGTTATCATAACATTGCCCCTTCTCTCTTTTTCTCTCATTTTTTAGGTGGGCTCTTTTTTGCCCCCCCCCCCTTTCTCATTTTTTTAATGGTGGGCTCATTTGGACTCCCCCATTTTTTATTTTACGTCTGGAGTCTCATCCCGACTTATTGCGGAATCATAGTCTCCATCATTCCTTCCTCACTGGGACAATGCTCTAATAATGGTGTTCATCACACTTTTATTTACTTACAACTCAAAATTATAAGTCAATGAAGAACAATTATTTCTCTATATGAATGCATATGGCAGTGTACCAGGATGTGCAATGATCTAGCGTAATAAGTAATCAATAACGAACAATGTCTTTGCCACAAATACTATGTTAGCTCTATATGATCATGCAAAGCAATATGATGTTGAATTCTCTAATCATGTATATAATGATGATGGAAGTTGCATGGCAATATATCTCGGATTGGCTATGGAAATGCCATAATATGTAGGTATGGTGACTGTTTTGAGGAAGATATAAGGTGGCTTATGTGTGATAGAGCGTATCATATCAAGGGGTTTGGATGCACAAGTGAAGTTTGCACCGACTCTCGAGGTGATAAAGGTCAATGCACAGTACTGAAGAGGCTAGCAAGTTGTGAAAAGGTGGGAATGTGTATAATCCTTGGACTCACATTAGTCATAAAGAACTCATATACTTATTGTGAAAGTTTTATTTGCTCTCTCGAAGCAAAATACTACCAGTGCACCCCTAGGGGGGAGTTTGGGAGGAGTTAACCATCGTGCGCCTCCGAATTTAAACAGCACAAGGATTTCAACAAGGAATAAAAGTGCTCCAACATCCCGGTCATGCCATAACGAACACTATAATGAACCTGAGATCACAAACCTTAACATCGATATTCCTACTAAACTATGATCATCCACTAGTGCATCCACATATACCTATCTTAATGTCGCGAAACTATTGCAAGGAATCAAACATATCATATTCAGTGATCTACAAGTTTTATGTAGGATATTGTGACTAACCATGTGAATGACCCATTCATGTTAACTCTCTAAACAGATATAAGTGAAGCATGAGAGCTTAATTATTTCTACAAAATACCATGATCTAATAAATATAAGTTAAGAAAAATATCATTCTACAAATAACGGCGTTCCTAATGTAGAGAAGCGAGCATCCAAACTTCAAACGATATAAGTGAAGCACACGAAGAATTCTATAAAGCCATACCCAAAATATATAAGTTAAGTGCAAAGAGCATTCTACAAATCAACCAAGGACTATCCCATACCAGCATGGTACATTTCTAAAAGAAAAATAAAAGGCACATGATGCTCCAAGAGTTTATGCATATCATGTGAACAAAACAAAAACCGGGACATACCCATAATTGTCAAGGAAGAAAGATGGGATGCCTTCTGGGGCATCCCCAAGATTAGACGCTTGAGTATCATTCAATATTTACTTGGGGTGCCTTGGGCATCCCCAAGATTGAACTCTTTCCTCTCCTTATTATTCTCATAACGATACCTCCTCGATCTTCAAACACTTCATCCACACAAAACTTAACAAAACTTTTATTAGAAAGGTTAGTACATATAACATCAAATCCCATCATGTCTTGCCATAACATTATTGTATAATTATAATAAAACATTACCCAATGTATTCTATCACAATTATATGGCTCCCAAATCAATGGGGCATAATAATATTTCAAACATAAGCAGATAAAGAAACTATAACAGCAATCTGTGAAAAATAGGACAGTCTGTAAAGATGCAGATGAAACATATACTTTTGTAACTCAGAAAATTCTGAAAAATTAGGACATAAGAATTATTTTGCATAAAAGTATTTTGTAAAAATTTCAGAATTGTTTAATGCTCCGGTAAAATGTGAAAATTCAAACACTACAGAAAAAGTGTATGTTTTTGCACAGCACATATCAAACAAGCAATTCAAACACCCTAAAGGTAAATCGTGGCACATTATTTTTATAATATAATGGATTTGTATAAGGGGATAATTATTTTTTTTGAAAAGTTTCTGTAATCAAGATTCACAAAAGTTTCTATGGGCATGACCAAAGTTCAAGGCTATCTCCCACTTCAACGGTGCTCGTCTTTCTCACTTTCACTTTTCTTTTCGAAAACGTTTTAAGTGCCCCACTTTATTTTTTTCATTATTTAAAAGCACAAAGCAGAATAAAATGAATCTCTGAAACTTCTGCGTTGTCTCCCTGGTAGCGCATTCTTTAAAGCCATTAAGTTAGGTGTCGTGGTTTTGTCACGACAGATGTCCTCGTGAGAAGACTAAGTCGTGAGGCCATCGCTGCTTGGTGATCGCTTGAACGGGGTTGATCGGAAATGAGAGATGTTAGTTTACCCAGGTTTGGCCCCTCCGATGGAGGTCAAATCCTATGTCCTACTTGATTGATATTGATGATGATGATCTCGATTACAAGGTATTGCTCTTGGTACCTAGCTTTCCAGGGTTTCTAACATAGTCTTTTCGTCCCAAGGACCCCCCCCCTTTATATAACAGGTTGAGTCCCTAGGTTTACAGGAGAATTTGGGTTGTACTATCAACCCGTATCCTAGTCTAACTCTTACTTTCATATTGTCTCCCAAGTTAAGGAATTTATTTAGGGCCTTCTCCACAAGTCGGCACACTAAACACTTCTACGAGCCGGACTATGAACAAGTCCTCTCATAGGCCTTGCACCCCTTGCATGTTACAACGTCTTGGCCCGGACGGGGAGGTGGCCCAAAGTGCCACTAGGCAATTATTCCGGTCATTCCCTGAGCCGGGTCATGACCATGGGGAACATCCCCAACATTAGCCCCTAGTTTAGCTTGGATTTATTCATGTTAAACTTTATCCTGAAAAGAGATGAAGAAAAAAATGTAAAGGGAAAAACTCCGGGTTTAGCTTTTCTGCCGGCATCTTCCCATCACTTCAACTATTTGCTATTCCTGTTTTTCAAGTCTGAGCCAGGTCAATCCTTTTGTCGGCTCATACAGTTCACTCCAGACTTGGCATTTTCTGCCTCTAGTACCATGACATCACCCTGCTGGCCTCCGACATTCACACATGTCATCATGGCGAATATTTTTAAACAGACACGTCAAATCCGGTCAGGTGCGGGGATCATGGTGTCTTCTTAGCCACAAATTACTGCACCAATGCGTGCTTCCATCACGCCGCTTCTGGTGTTTGCCCATCTTATAAATAGACCACAAGGAGCCCCCGATTCACTTTTTACCCCTCTTCAAATCCTCTTCTTCTTCCTCTCATTGATGTCGCCTCTGTGCCTGCCTCTAGCTCGTCAACCTCATCTGCAGCGGGAGTAACTCAACATCGTCGTCGGGATTCATCAACCTCAACCGCCCCCGTGAAACTTGTTATATTCAAGTCTTCTCATCGCGAATATGTGAGTGATCCATTCTCAACTTGCACACCGTAGTTCATCGAGTTCTTCTTAGTTCATCGCAGTTCATCAAACATGCGGATGTTGGATCTAGCTTTACCCCATCTCATTGCTAGCGGGGAACGGCTCGTCCTCTGCCATATACCTTACCCTATTTTTAGGATCTATCCATTGCCTTAGCGATCTCAATTCATTGTCGTGCCTAATTTATGTTCGCCAAACCTAGGTCTTTATTTTCCTTTTAACACTATTTTCAGATCCATGATTGTAGCTAAATTTGAACATGCTTCATCTCCTGTCGACTCATTGTATTCCACTAAGTCCTTTAGCATTTTTATAGATCTCAATTTCTTTCTGTCGGCTCATGCTTGTTCTTCTGGTACTTGTAGTGCATAGTTCCTCGGCTTGTAGCTATGCCATGTCATAATTCGTTATATATGCAAACACTTGCTTGATATTGGTGCATTTTCTAGGCAATTCACACTTAGCTTTTCCATAATTTGTAGTTGAATTTTGCTACTCCTACCCATATGGCTCCCAAGACCATCAAGGTTGTTAACTCGGCCAAATCTAGCATGTCAGAGCTCGACCTGCAATCCTAAGTAGACTCTGGGTTACTCCCTATCCAAGAGGAAATAAAGTGGCGTGCTCCTGATGAGGAAATCCATCTGCAGACGTCTAAAAGGGGAGATGGTTGTTTTTGCTGATCATTTAGACAGGGGCTTCCATCCTGCGGGTTTAGTATTTTTTTGAAACATACTTCATCATTTTGGCATTAGGCCCCAAGATCTAGCCCCAAACTCAATCTTGAATCTAAGTCAATTCCAAGTGTTTTGCGAAGTGTACCACCAAATGGAGCCGTCCATCAGTCTCTTCCAAGGATTTTCCTATCTCAACCATCACACGGAGTGGAAGGGAGGACCAAGTGTGGAGCTCGGGGGAGTGACCATTCAAAGGAGGAAGAACTCAGTCTTTCCCGAGCTAGAACTGGCGAGTCATCCTAAGAGGTGCCACGGAACATGGTCCTACTGTAAGGACACATCTCCAAGCAGCAGACTGAGATGTCGGGTTATAGGTTGAACCAACTTGATGCCTCAATAATATTTTCTGGGTTTGGCCTCTAAACCTGAAAGGGAAGCACTGGAGCCTCTATATGGCAGGATCAATGCATTGATAGCCCATGATCTCTCCTGGGTTGATTTGACCCCGACGTGGATAAGCTGGCGGATTCAACCCCTTAGCTTCAGGACCCGGCTGATGTGCCATTATACTGGTGAGATGGGAGATGCTTTGCGTTTCAACCCAGTCAACTTGTCGCCCCCAGATGTCATTAAAGCCGCTAGACCCAGGTGAAGATTAGTCGTGTTGGGCTAGCTCCCTTCTTTATCGCTAACCCGACACCTCCAGTAATGCGCGATCTGACTTTCCCTTTGTATTTTTTATATAACTTAGTCTCGTGCTTTACTAACATGCCAGCTTGTCAATTGCCTAGGAGAACTCTGAGTGGTGGATAACTGGACCTCGAGCTTCCTCTCCTTCCAACGATATGGAAGAAGAAACTGAGGTAGAACTTGACTCTTTGGGTCTTTTATATTTAACCAACTTGCTGATGCCACCTATCCTTAGGAACAGAATGAATCCAGTCGAGCCAATGAGGTCGTGGTAAATCCATGTCTGGACTTGGAACCATTTATCCCGAGAAGACAGGCAGTCCGAAAGATACCATTTTCTCATCCAAATGCTCACTTAGATCCACAATTTCTTTTGAAGAAAAGACATCTTGCTGGACCTTCGAAGGGGAACACACGGAGCAGCTCTGGAGACTTGTCAAGCGGCTTACCCGATGAGTCGGCTGCCCAAAGATAGGGTACGTGTAAGCCGCTTGTTTTGTCTAACTCAGACGATCAGATGACCTCTCCATCATTTGATGAATCCAGTGCCACACAAGTGCCAACTCTTAACATTAACCGTGGGTAAGTTCACGAACAGCTCATCGTTTCTTTATACATAAGCTTTTAAAAATAAGAATATTTATTTTTCTTTTCAGGGCTAAGGCTTTGTCAAGTAGCCAAAAGACCGTGCTTGTACCTCAGTTGACGCTGAGATGAACCCCCCTTAAGATGCCCCTGTCGGCAACCCGGACGACTGGGTCAACCCCGGGTCAGAAGTTAACCCGACGATGGAAGATGAATTGCCGGCTCAGATCGACATGATGGCAGGAGATGACCCCGTGACCCGGGATGATCATGATAACCAAAAAGATATGACTAGAACCTCTATGGAGAAAGATCACCAAAAAAATCAATCTCCAAAATGTAGATCTGAGGCGGATCAAGATGATGTAGTGATCACTAGTGAAGGACATGCTTCTGTACCCCACACTTCTTCCACACTTGCTAAAATTACTGCCAAGGAAGAATCTTCAAAGCAAGATAAAGGAAACTCTCAACTTTGTATGGAGCCTTTTGAGGATATGGATGTCGATTCTCTTCATCAGCACTACTTGACCCGGCTGTCTGAGAGTCGGGAAGCTGAAAGTGCCATGATTAGCGTTTTGAGAAGGAAATATGAGGTACGACCTATTACCCTTTCATTATATATGTATGTATAGCCCCCAACTCTTTAGTTTGGAAAGCATAATAACTGAAGACTTTCCAAACACTTAGTAGAATAGCCTAACATTTTGTCCTGGGATATATGTTGCCCCCCCAAGTATCGGCTCAGTAGTAGTAGTGAGCGGGGACTTGTAATGACGACATGTTTGATGAGGATGAAAGTAGTGTAGCCTCCGAGGGGCGGCTTGCCATCAAGTGATGGGCCGGATCTTCTATTTGTAAATTTTAGTTGAGAGCAAATGTGGACATTAGCCCCCAAGTGTCGGGTCAAAAACTTGCTTATGACCCGGTACTTGACATTAGGAATAGAGCTAAATAGCTGTAGCCCCCAAGTGCCGAATCAAAAGCTTGCTTTGACACGGGACTTGAATTAATAAAAGAGCTAATAGCTATAGCCCCCAAGTACCGGGTCAAAATCTTGCTTATGGCCCAATACTTGAATTTATAAAAGAGCTAATAGTTGTAGTCCCAAGTGTCGGGTCAAAAGCTTGCTTATGACCCGGGACTTGAATTTGTTGGTGATATGTGTGACTTTTGAAATATATGCAGGATATGCTGAACCAAGCTCAGACACATGTTGCCAGCTTGATGAAAGAGTTGAAGCTGGAGAAAAAAATCGAGAAAAAGCGGAAATCTTATCTTCAGACTTTCAGAAATCTCTTCTGGCATGTACTGATATCTTGGATAATATCAAATCCGCTTTCTCCTAGGAAATAGCAAGTTTGGAGAGACGAGCAGAAGAGGCCGACTCAAAACTCGAGTCGGTAACCCAAGAATTGCGGACACGGAAGGGACATATCACCGATATATTCATAGCCATTTTTCGTAAGCAAATATTCTGCTTATTTGCCAGTGCTCAACAAAATTCAGGTTATCATCATTGTCGGGTTATTAACTTTGACTTGTACGTCTTGCACGCAGAAAAAGTCACAACTTGAGAGAACTCCCTTTGGCAAAATTATAGGCCTGCTACAAGTTCAAGGAGCAGCTCCAAGTGTGTGATGGTGATCAAAAACACCAAGGCGCCACCTCACTATATCATGGACATGTTGAATGAGCTTTCAACTGTGCCTGGATGGATTTTAGAATTAAAGAAAGACGCTTGTCGATCAGGTGCGATGTATGCTTTGACCCGGGCTCATGATTATCACCCTGAGATGGAGCCGGCTCTACTGGCAGAGTGGTTTCCAAAATTCAATGCAGACAACACCCCTTTCACAGAAAAAGACTATCTTCGTTGTGTGAAAGTAACCCTGGTTGCAGCCACAAAAATTGCGGAGGAATTGAATTTGACAAAATTCCATGCCGGCTATCCTAAACCCGGGAAAAAGATAGATCTGCCCCAGCCAAAACCAGTTGAGTTGGCATTTCCTCGCCCAAGTAAGCAACCCTTCACATCAGATGTCAGTACTTCATATGTGCTCAAGGGGCACATGGTGTTTGAGGCTTTACACTCCATTCAGTGGCTGCCAGAAGACCCCCAGACAGAAAAGGCAAAGAAGGTGGCTCTTGAAGGAGCTGATGACCCGACAAGTGCTGAGCCGGTCAAAAATGTGGACGAGAGGCAAAATGTCAACCCGGAGGGCTCCACCGCCGGCTTGCAAGAATGAGATGCTTTTGTTTTCACTTTGATTCATAAAAACTTATGAGAAAATCTAGCCCAAATATGGCTTGTAATCTTTTGGGGTATGCAACTCCTTGTGTTGGAAATGCCACCGTGCATTAAGCATTGCATCTTTCTCTTGATGTAAGGCAAAACACTGTGCTCAAATAATAATATTGTAATCCAGTAAGGCACTTTGTAACATTTGATTGGAAACTTTGGCCATGCTTGTAGTATAAGCCGGTAAAATATGTCCCTCGGAATCCATGATGTTATAATATGCCATATAACACACTGCGTTAGACTCGGTCATGCTTGTGACCCGGTGCCTTGTATGACCCGATGCCTTATGTAACCCGGGCCATGTTTGTGACCCGGTGTTCTGTTGACCCGATCATGCTTATACTTAGTACCTGACAAAGGAAATAAACATGTACATATAATATGCAGAAAAAGTAAATAGCTAGCTTGTAAGAGTTGTCAAAAAGATCTGCGTTCGACGCTCGACTCTATTGGTTTGTCCTTGCTATCTAGAGAGCTAGTTCTCACGTGACTTAAGCTGGTATTTTAACTTTGAAGAATTCAGGATCAACACAGTCCATGATAGGTACCAGTGTGATTGAGTCTTCAACAATATAGCTGCGTCACCTTATATGGGTAACATCGAGCTAACAGGCAGGTATAACCAAATATATTGGTGGCATAAGCCGGGTCAAAAGGGATGTTATCGCTAAACTCGATGAGTTGGAAGCCCCCAACTGACTAAAGAAATAAAAACTCAACAAGGAGCTGATGCCACAAAATTCTATTGTTCAGAATGGTCTAACTTTATTTCTTTAATATATAATAGTATTTACATAAGAAAAACATAAATAACTTTAACTAAGCAAAATTTACTAAGTAAAATATGGACGAAGATGTGCAATGTTCAAAGGTCTGGTGCTTTCTTCACCAGAAGTACGTGACTTATCTCCTTCACGTATGTCAACCAGATAATATGACCCATTGTTAAGATTTTTATTGATGACGAAGGGTCCTTCCCAAGGAGCAGATAACTTATGCATGCCTGTTTGGTCTTGAATCAGACGGAGCACTAAGTCTCCTTCCTGGAAAATCCGACTCCAAACTCTATGGATATTGTCGGCTCTCTCGGAACGGGGGTACCCAGACCTGCCTGCCTGCAGGCTAGGGCGTGGCCCACTTCGACAGCCTGGTACAGCCCGGTGCAGCATCACTCAAGACAAGGCCCTCGTGAGAGCCCCACCCTCGCGAGGGGGATGACGCCAAGACCCCCGTAGGGAGGAGGCCTCGCCAGGCCCCCCTCCTGAGGGGCAGAGATCTCTATGCAACGCTCGGCCTCGAGAGGCTGAGGTGACGCTAGCCGGGCCAGGCGGGCGCCAGCGGGCACAGAAGAAGCAGTTTCCTCTTTGGTGCAAAGGAGGCAAGGACGTACGCAGGTTCCCAAGGCCTCCCCCCAAAGGTTTCCATTCCGGCGCAATGAGACCATGACCACGAGTCCCGCAGGACGGACGTCATTGCCGAGCCCACCTCTGCGTCACTACCAGCTACTTTGCAGGCGAAGACCACCTTTCGTCAGGATAAGGTGTACTCCCTGTCCCCCTTCAAATTTGGCCGTTGTGGGATCCCTTCCCGCCAGTGCGATAAGGGAAGAGGACCCGGGCCATTATAAATAGAGGCAAGGTTGCGCCGTAGAGGGGACGGACGAAGAACCACTCGAGCGCCCTCGCGAGGTTGCTCACCACTGTATTAGTTCATCCACAAACCTCCTCGTGAGGCAATCCACCCAAAGCAGGAGTAGGGTTTTACGCTTCACAGCGGCCCGAACCTGGGTAAATCTGCGTGTTAGTCTTCTTCCCCGTGATCGAGCGAGTTTTATTCGACGAGACTGTGGAGCTATGAGCTTGAGGCCGAAGCTAGTGGGGATCTTCGCACACGCACCTGGGTTCGAACCTCTTAAGGTTTTCCGGAGCCTGAAATCCGACATTTGGCGCGCCAGGTAGGGGCGTGTTGGAATCTTTCCACAAGCCTCGCTTCCTCTCCGCTCCGTCATTTCGATCGCCGACGCCCATCAAGTTTTCTTCGGCCCCGGCGGTTCCACCTTCACCAACCTCGCTGCCACCCCTCGTGACGCTCGCCCTGGCAGCTCGATGTTGGGCGGTCGTTATTAGGCCACCAGCATCGTCTCCACCGTCGTCACTGCTCGTGCCGGCCAGGCGCCTCCGGGCACCGCACACCTGCTGCCGCAGCAGAGCACACGCCTCGCGGCACCGCCCACGGGACCGCCATCACCCTGCGTTCACGTGGGAGATCTGAACGTGCATGACGCGCTACTGATGGCAAGTGAGCTGCTTCGTCATCGCCCGACGGACGGGGACTTCGACGCCTGGGCCGACCACATCACCGAGTTGGTCGCCGTCGCGAGGAGGGCCTGGGCTCCGCAACTCCCTTCTCGACCCACGATGCTGGGCGCCGGGGGCTCGCCCGCCGCACAGCTCCCTTCATTGACTGATAGCATGCCCGGCCCATGCTCGGGCGAGCCTGGGCAAGGCCCGCCCCACATTGTGCTCCTCCTCCTCCGGATCCCGGTGACCGGCCTCTGGGAATATGAAGAAGGTGACGGGACACTCCGTGCGCGCCTCAACGCGCGCGCTCATGACCCGGTGGACAATCCATAGCCTGGGTCGTCCCGGCGCGAGCGCGCCAACCGGCGCAGGGACCCGGCGGCTCAAGCTCCCGAGCAAGCAGGTAACCGTAATGGAGGCGTGGTGAGTGACCACGGAGGCAACCCACGTCAATACACGCGCACCCAACCTCGCGGCGACGGCAGAGGCAAGCAACTTCGGGCGGAGGCTCGGCGTAGGAAGGTCTGTGGGCCGCGCATCCCGGGCAGCGGCGTCTTGCCACCCGGGGAGGCTAACCGCGGGGTGCACGGAGACGGTTCAGGAGGAAGCCAAGGCTTTACACAGAGGCCTATGTTCCGAGCAGCATCGTACCTGCGGACGGCACCGTGGATCGCGAGCCCCCCGCGGGTGCGAGCATCCTCCCGGAGTAGGGAGGTGTCCCAGACAGCCTCTTCAAGCCGGGCCTGGGGGCTCCCACTGAGGGAGCACCGGGCCAGGTTGGTGCAAGAGATGGTGCGTCCCGGGATGCGCAGGGGCACGGTGCGGGTGCCGCCCTCGCGAGCAAGTAGCACGCAGCCGGGCCCCCTAGGCCGCAGGAGCAACCACCTAGGGGGATCGGCAGGATACAAGCAGCGCGGGCCACGTGCGGCTCCGGGGGCGCCGGAGCGGCCCTCAGGAAGTAGGGCCTCGCGAGGTCTCCGAGTCGCGGCCTGGCCGGCACCCCGACGCCGCACGAGGCGGCTTCACCGACACAACACCCCTACGGTTTCGCGGGGTGCATTGCGCTCATGCTTGGGCCGCGGGAGCGCAATCCCGCGGCTACGCGGGGAGCAATGCACTCATGTTTGGGCCGTAGGGGCGCGCAACCATGCAGAAATGCACGGGATGGCTCATGGCTGAGTTCGGAGCACCTAGGCCTTGCGCCTGGGGGTTCGCCCAGCTATCTCCGACCGTGACACTCTCACGTAATAATGAGTGGGCTGTATACGCCCGGAGCCCCCCGAGGACGCGGAGGGGTTCCCACCCACGTCCAAGTGGAAGCCCCATGCTCCGCGCTGGCGGACAGCACTGTCCTCCAATGACTATGCCCACGCCTAGTGGAAGCCCTACGCTCCGCGCTGGGGAGAAGACGAAGACGAAGACTAGCCTAGGTGCCGGACGCGGCTGTTCCTTGCTCCTTTTTTGTATTCGAATTGCCACTTTTTGAATGAAGCTCAAAGTTTCGCAACCTTATTTGAAAAAGGGGGGGGGGGTTCTCTTGCAATCTTCTTGATCTTGAAGTCTCGTTTTCTGAATCGACACCTGTCGGTCTCCCCCTCCCGCGCCCCGTGGGCGGGGGCTACACGGGCGCGGTATGCACGCCTTGCCAAGGCCTTGGCATCCTGATCCTCGCACGGTGCTCTCGAGCAGGCCGACAGGCGCATGCTGCCTCAGAGGCACTCGTCTCCTGGCCATTGCTGAGCATCGCGACTCAGCATACCAGCGATGATTGACCCTCGCTCGGGGGCTCCGGCCACGACTTGGCGCGCCGCCATGTACCCTCGGGAGGCTCGGGCACCTCTCGAGGCAGGAGCTGGCGAGGAAGGGTAAGGGAGTCGCTCGAGCGTTAAGGGGGACTCCTGAGCAACGCGACTCAGGAGCCTCACTGGTCACGTAGCCCCTCGCCCCTTGGTCTCGTCCTGGTGATCCGGACGCCCCAACGGCGGTCGAGGTATGCGCGGGATTGGGCCCTGCTGACGCAAAGCACCAAGAGGGCTCCCGAACCGCCTCGCTCGCAAGGAAGAAGACCCCCCTGGGAAGATCCCCGAACTCCCCAGGCACCCCAGCTGCACCTCACGATGCACGAGCTCACCACGGCCCGCCAAGCTAAGTACCCAAACCGTAATAAGCAGGAATTTTTGATTCAAAGGCAGCCCAAATATTGGAGTATGAGACGGGAGCGCTAACGTGAAAGTGCAGGCGCTACGGTTTACTGCGTGCCCTCACGGGGCCTCATGTGGCTTCGGATACAAGAAGGACGATGCAAGGGAGGGAGTTCGGCTTCTCTAGGCATTGCCGCTAAAGACTCGGCTTTGGAGCAGCACGCGTCCCCTCAGGAGTGCCCACCTCGTGAGGTCCCGGCAGGCTGCTATCGCTGGACACTGTGCGATACCCCCACGGACCTCCCGAGGAGCGTCAGGCGCGGAGCAACGGCACTGTGAGGCAAGCAAAGGCGCGAAGGGGCGTGCGGAGGCACACCAACGACGACGCAAAACCCCGCGGAGGAAATGAGGACACGCAGCGCAAAACAAGCAATTGACGGTTCAAAAGAAGGAAGACAAGGTAAAACACAAAAGTTTAACGCCCCCAGGGGCCAGGTGTTTCTTGAAGCAACAGGAACCAGAAGGAAGAGAACAGGGGAAACTCAGGCGGAGGAGGCGCTGTCCCCGTCATGACCCCCACCAGCCGCGGCGCCGGAGTCGCCGCTCTCTTCGGAGGAAGGCTCTTGGACGAACCGCTCCACCAGGTACTCCACCTGCCTGCGCACCTTGTCCGTGAGGGGCCTCTGGAGCTCCTCAGGCACCGGCTCCATCATGCGAGAGAGATCAAGCTCTGGGACATGGCGGCGCAGGTTGAAGAAGACGCGCGTCGGCGCGATGTCCAGAAGGTCGTGCTTGCTGGACTCATTGTCTTCATCCACCCGGGAGACGCCGGTCTCCAGCGCCTCCACCACCTTGCTGAAGAAGTGGAGATAACCCCCGTTACCGTGTGCGCACGGTAGCGCAGGGGCTTCTCCGACGAACCGGCCAACTGCACCGACCGTGCGGCGGGCGATATCCAGATACTGCTTGGCGCGCTGCGCCTCCAGCATCTTCGCGTGTGCCGCCTCATCCTTGGCGGCCTGCACGGCGTTGGCTGATCCCTCAATCTGGGCTTGGAGGGAGGCCACCTCTGCCTTGGCGTCCTCCTCACCTCTGAGCGCGGCCTGAAGGGCGGCCTCGGTGCCCGCTAGCTGGGCCCTGAGCACGTCCGTCTCCTCCTGGAGTTCGTCGAGCTTGCGCCTCTTGGGCACGGGCGCCCTAAGAAGTGGAGGCTATCAGGTCCGGCATGACGGGCATGGTTCGCACGAAAGGGAGGAGGGCGACGGAACACTCACTCGTCAGTGACGGTCCAGCGCCGGCGTGCCTGGGCGTGCCTTGAAGGCCCCCCTCCGCTGCCTCCAGAGGCCGATGGTGGGGCCGGGGGCCCCGTGCTCCCCGCGCCTGCTGCACTTCCCCCGGACGCCATGGAAGAGAAGGGAGGAGAAGAGGACGATGTCTTAGGGAAGATGGGAAGCGAGAGGGCGCGTCAGGATGGCATGACCCCCGGGGCGGGATGAGTTTATAGGCGCAACCACCGTCCCTGAGGCGTCATGGGGAGTGGAGGCGGCGCGTGCTCCCCGAGCGCCACGTGCCCAACTCGACCGGAGTGCAGCCCTGCTTCACGTCGCCTCACCTACCCTCGTCGGGTCACATCCGCGTGGGTTGGGGGGAGAGAAGACAAAAGGAGACGGCTACATTCAAGGAAGGGCAATGATGGCCGCCGTTGCGCGCAGGCTTCGTGTCAGCTTGACTCGATGGGGTTCCCGAGGTCTTCGGGAAGTAGAGGCGTCCGCGTCTCGTTACGCGCCATGCATTAGATTGGACCCGCAGGCGATTGGGACCCGCGGCGCTCGGGCCGGCTCCTTCGGCTTCGCCCCGAAGCCAGCCCAAGCGCGCCTTGGGCCCGGGGGCTACTGTCGGCGCTCTGGGAATGGGGATACCCAGACCTGCATGCCTATGGGCCAGGGCGTGGCCCACTTCGACAGCCTGGTACGGCCCGGTGCAGCATCACTCAAGACAAGGCCCTCGTGAGAGCCCCACCCTCGTGAGGGGGACGACGCCAAGACCCCCGGAGGGAGGAGGCCTCGCCAGGCCCCCCTCCCGAGGGGCGGAGATCTTTATGCAACGCTCGTCCTCAAGAGGCTGAGGTGACGCCAGCCGGGCCAGGCGGGCGCCAGCGGGCACAGAAGAAGCAGTTTCCTCTTTGGTGCAAAGGAGGCAAGGACGTACGCAGGTTCCCAAGGCCTCCCCCCAAAGGTTTCCATTCCGGCGCAACGAGACCATGACCACGAGTCCCGCAGGATGGACGTCATCGCCGAGCCCACCTCTGCGTCACTACCAGCTACTTTGCAGGCGAAGACCACCTTTTGTCAGGATAAGGTGTACTCCCTGTCCCCCTTCAAATTTGGCCGTTGTGGGATCCCTTCCCGCCAGTGCGATAAGGGAAGAGGACCCGGGCCATTATAAATAGAGGCAAGGTTGCGCCGTAGAAGGGACGGATGAAGAACCACTCGAGTGCCCTCGCGAGGTTGCTCACGACTGTATTAGTTCATCCACAAACCTCCTCGTGAGGCAATCCACCCAAAGCAGGGGTAGGGTTTTACGCTTCGCAGCGGCCCGAACCTGGGTAAATCGGCGTGTTAGTCTTCTTCCCCGTGATCAAGCGAGTTCTATTCGATGAGGCTGTGGAGCTGTGTGCTTGAGGCCGAAGCTAGTGGGGATCTTCGCACACGCCCCTGGGTTCGAACCTCTTAGGGTTTTGCGGAGCCCGAAATCCGACAGCTATGATGGCGACGTAGGTCTTGTTGATAAATGGCAGATCCTGATGCTGGAAGATCACATTCTTCTTCAAAGCATCAATTGAATCTTGCTGGGCTTGCTCATTGTCAGCTTTAACATAAGCAGCATCTCTTGGAGAATCATGGTGAACATCATTTGGTAACATGGCCTCTGCACCATAAACCAGGAAAAAAGGCAATAGCCAGTTGACCTATTGGGAGTGGTCCGGATGCTCCAAAGCATAGCAGGAAGTTCCTCCACCCAACATTCCGGGAGTACGCTCAAGGGGAACCATCAGCCTTGGCTTGATGCCTCGAAGCAATTCCTGATTTGCATGTTCCGCCTGCCTATTAGACTACGGGTAGAGCTGGACCAAAAGCTCGTAGCTTGCAAGCTTAATGAGCGCTCTATAGTTCAGTCCGTTAAGCTCGTGGCTCACTTCTTAATGAACAAAGTCAATCATAGATTTCAGCTCGTTAAGCTTAATGAGCTTAACGTGCGAGCTAACGAGTTTCACGAGTAGCTCGTTAAGCTCGTTAGTAACAACACAACACATATTTTCATCTAACGTGACAAAAGATTCATAGCACCTCATCCCATCTATTCAATCTAATCTACATAGGAGGAAGCAAACTAGTGCTTTCCCTTTTGTAGTCGCCATCTTTCTTCTTAAAAACCAAACATAAGCACTCAGCATATAGACTGTAACACATCAAAATTTGTTAATGAACGCTCGCGAGCACTCATGAGCTTAACAAGCTTCAAACGAATCGAGCCGAGCAGAGTTTTCTGCTCGTTAATCTTAACGAACTTAATGAGCCGAGCCTTAACGAGCGCGAGCTTAACGAGCCGAGCAGGTTGTTAATCCACCCCTAACTATGGGTGAGCGACAGAAGTGAGATCAAGCCGGATATGCTCTTTCTGACAAAATTGTTCAATAGCTCCCTTTGACATGTTGGTTCCATTATCAGTGATGATGTTGTGAGGATATTCGAAGCAGGAAATTATCCTTTTCAAAAACTTGGCCACCGTCTTGGCATCGCAATTACTAACAGCTTTAGCGTTGACCCAGTTGGTAAACTTGTCTACCGCGACCAATAAGTGTGTCTTTTTGCAAGAAGAAGGCTTGAAAAGTCCAACCATGTCAAGCCCCCAGACCACAAAGGGCCAAGTGATTGGTATCATGTGAAGTTCCTAAGCCGGCACATGTGCTTGTCGTGTATACCTCTCGCAACCATCACACTTACGGACAATGTCCTCAGCGTCCGCATGAGCTCGAGCCAGTAAAAATGATGTCAAAACGCCTTAGCCATCAACAATTTGGTGCTAGCATGATGTCCACAATCTCCTGAGTGGATTTCATTTAGAATTTCATGACCTTCTTTTGGAGAAACGCAGCATTGAAAAACGCCAGAGACACTTCGTCTGTGCAACTCACTATTGACTATAGTCATAGATTTTCACTTCCGGATTATCTGTCGAGCAATGATTTCCTCTATTGGGAGCTCGCCCCGAGTCAGATAAGCCAGGTAAGGTGTAGTGCACTCTGGTATGGCATGAACTGCAACTACTAGTGCTGATTCTGGATCAGGAATAGCTATGTCCTCCTCCGCTGGCAATTTGACTAACGGCTTATGAAGAAGATCCAGGAAAATGTTTGGAGGAACTAGCCTATGCTGAGAGCCCAAACAACACGGTGCATTTGCTGCCTCATTAATTCATTGATCAATATGATCAACTTCATATCCTTTGAAATGTCCAGCCACCAAAGTAACAACACGTCTATAAGCCGCCATCAACGAATATTTGAATCCCAGTTGCCAGAAACTTGTTGAGCCACAAGGTCGGAATCCCCAAGACAGCGAATTCAACTTATATTCATTTCCTTGGCTAACCGCAGTCCATGAAGAAGAGCCTCATATTTGGCTGCATTGTTAGTACAGGTGAACATAAGCCATAAAACATAACTGAACTTATCACCTCGAGGGGAAGTTAAGACTACCCCAGCCCCCGAGCCCTCCAACTTCCTGGAACAATCAAAGTGCAGCGTCCAATATGTATTGTCTAGACTTTCTTGAGGGGCCTAGATTACACTCCAATCGTTGATGGAGTCCACCAGGGCCTGGGACTTGATAGTTGTGCGAGGAACATATTTTGCATGATGAGGGCCAAGCTCAATAGCCCACTTGGCAATCCGTCATGTGGCCTCCCTGTTCTGGATTATATCTCCCAAGGGTGCGGAACTGACGACAGTACTGGGGTGTTCGTGGAAATAATGTTTCAACTTCCGGCTCGCCATGAAGACCCCGAAGACTAATTTCTGCCAATGCGGGTAACGTTGCTTGGACTCGGTGAGAACTTAATTGACATAATAGACTGGGCGTTGAACAGGATACTCCTTGCCCTCTTCTTTGCGCTTAACCGCGACTGCTACGCTGACCGCTTTATTATTGGCAGCGATGTATAAAAGCATCGGCTCTTTCAACCGAGGTGCGGCCAGAATAGGGGCCTCAGACAACTACCTCTTCAGTGCATCAATAGTTGCATCAGCCGCATCGTTCTAGATGAAATCATCTGTTTTCTTCAACAACTAGTATAAGGGAATCGCCTTCTCCACAAACCGGCTTATAAAACGGCTTAAGGTAGCAATACATCCTATAAGCTTCTGAACCCCATTGATATTGGTCGGTTTCTTCAATGAAGTGATCGCGTGGATTTTGTCCAAGTTAGCCTCAATGCCACGCTCAGACACCAGAAAATCGAGCAACTCTGCAGGTACCCCGAACACACATTTTGCTAGGTTGAGCTTCATCTGATAAACCCGCAGATTATTGAATATCTCTTTCAGGTCATTTAGGAGAGTCTCCTTCTTTTCTCACTTCACCACCATATCATCCACATAAGCGTGAACATTGCGTCCAATCTGAGCATGTTGACAATTCTAAACACAACGCTCATAAGTTGCACCAGCACTTTTCAGCCCAAAGGGCATATAAGTATAATAGAAAGCCTCGAAAGAAATTAACGCAGTCTTTTCTTGGTCCTCCTTAGCCAACTTGATTTGATGATAACCAGAATAAGCATCCAGGAAACAGGGACTCTCACAACCAACAGTGGAATAAATGATCTGGTCAATGCCCGGAAGAGCAAACAGATCTTTGGGACAGGCTTTGTTAAGGTCTGTATAATCAACACACATGGGCCAAGTACCATTTTTCTTCAGAACAAGCACTGGGTTAGCCAACCACTTAGGATGAAAAACTTTAACAATAAACCCGGCAGCTAGGAGCCGTCCACTTCTCCAATGGCTTTGCAAGGTTCTTCATTGAAACGACGAAGATATTGCCTCACGGGCTTCATTTTCGAATCAACATTTAGGCGTGCGTAACGAGTTTTCTTGGTACACCAGGCATGTCAGAGGGATTCCATGCAAAGATGTCCCGATTCTCATGGATGAACTCGATGAGCGCGCTTTCCTATTTAGGATCCATATTTGCCCCATTGGTGAATTGTTGCAATGAATCGCCAGGGTAAAATTTACTTGCCTGGTGTCACATGCTGATTTGAACTTAAGCACATACTCAGACTCAGTGGTCAGTTGTTTGAGCGAAGTCGTATCTGCAGGGTCCACATTGGCTTGATAGAATATTAACTCTTCAGCCGCACAGGCTGACTCGACGTAAGCGGCATCTTCTTCCTCACACTCGATAACTATCTTCTGGTCCCCATGTACTACGATGGTTCCGTCAGGCCCATGCATCTTAAGCTGCAGATAAATGTAACGCGGTCTAGCCAAGAACCGTGCATATGTCGGACGGTCAAACAGTGCATGGTAGGGGATCTTGATCTTGACTACTTCAAAATTCAGAAACTCTGAATGGAAGTTGAACTTAGTGCCGAAGGCGACCTCAAGAGAAATTCGTCCAATGGGATAAGCTGATTTGCCTAGAACAATACCATGAAAAACCATGGATTTAACTAGCTCTCTGACAGATTCATCTGTTTGAAGGTATCATAATATAAGATGTTGATACCGCTGCCACCGTCCATCAATACTTTGGATAGTCTGTAGCCACCGACTTGACGCGCCACTACCAGGGCGAGACTCCCGAGATTTTCACTCAGGGGGGGATGATGATCTGCTCGACTCGAAGTGATATGATACTCGGACCAATTGAGGTATTCCGGAATTGCTCGCATTGTCGCATTGCCCGCACATCGTTGAACCTGTAACAGCCCGAGACCGACGCTCCAGAAGATTCCCCTTTTATTCCGCTATCAGTGTGTGTTCCATTTGTTTGTCACATTCATCATCGCATCATTCGCATCATATGCATAGCATCGCCACTCCATTGCCATCAATTTTTTAAAACTTGCATCCGTTCGTAGTGGCCAGTTCTCTCCATTCTCGTCGTTGACCGCTTCGAGACCAACCACACACGCACGCGCCCGCGGCATCGTCAAAAAAATATTGTTTTAAAGGTGCGTATAAAAATATTCTCAGGTTGAGTCGAAGGTTGGCATGTGGTCTTGTTTTACTATAGGTAGACCGCCTGCCAAATTTCAACACAATTGAAGGTCGTTTGATACCCCAGCCATTAAATCTATAGCGGCAATATAGCTGGTCAAACGTCGGACGTTTTAGGTATTTCAAAGCATGTCGCGGGCCTCACACCTCCCTCTCATCCCCACCTAACCCACTCTACACAGCCTACTGGCCCACCTAGCCTAAGCTCTCGATCGGAGCTGTTCGATCCTGATCGGAGGGCTCGAAAACGGCTTACCCCCCTAACCCTAGCAAATCTACTATATAAGGAGCCCCCTAGTCCATTTTGGACCTAACCCTAGACATGCCTCGAAAACCGTAAATCCCCAACCTCCAACAGCCACCTGAGCCGCCCCTGTCTCCCACCTCGCCATGGAATCCGCATCGGCCCCATCCACCGCCGCCACGTGGCAGTCAGCCGCAGGCTACGCCACCGCCAGCTCGCCGCGCCTCCCGATTCTGCCTGCTGCCGGCCGCCCTCGCCCCGTCGCCGCTCGGCCTTGCCGTGACCAGATCCGGGCCGGCCGCCCCCGGATCCGGTCGACTCGGCAAGCCCCGTCGCCCCGGCCGTCGCCGGTCGCCGGCACCGTCGCCACGGCCTCGGGCCTCCTCCAAGCTCTGCCAGTACGGGCCCGTCCCTGGATCCCGCCGGCCATCGATCCAAACGACGCCCGTACGCCTCTGTCCCATTGAATCCCCTCGTCCCTTTTGACCATAGTGAGGGAGTCCTGGTTTAAGGGGTCCTCGGGAGGCCGACCTATTTCTTATGAGCCGGACTATATGGGTCGCTTGCCGAGCATTGGATTGATCGAAGGCCCTGTCTCCAGGAAGGAAGCTTCGGGAATCGTGGCGTATCCTCCATGTTTGGAGTAGTGAATAGGCATGTTTATCCCTTCAACGTGTAACCGACTATGTGTAAACCCTAGGTACCATCGGCGTCTATATAAGCCGGAGGGTTTTAGGTTGTAGAACAAGACAACTCATCTAGGGTTTAGCTATTCGATCTCGAGGTAGATCAACTCTGTAACCCTTATACCATCAATATAATGAAGCAGGACGTAGGGTATTACCTCCATAGGAGGGCCCGAACCTGGGTAAACATCGTCTCCTTCCTCTCCTGTTACTATCGATTCTAGTCTCACAGCTCGGGACCCCCTACCCGAGATCCGCCGGTTTTGACACCGACATTGGTGCTTTCATTGAGAGTTCCACTATCGCCAAGGGAATCGATGGCTCGCCTTGTCATCAACGAAGAGGTCCGCAATAAGGACACTTTCGTCCCCAGACAGATCTTCGCTTTCGGCAGCATTGTGCTGCACGCCGACCCGACCAGCCATCTAGGCCGTGTCGGGAGTTTTGCCCCTTATCAAGAGGTCAGATTCGGGAACCTAGAGTTCTCCGTAGATTCTCGGGGCGACCTATCACCTACCGGGCTCGCAGTCTCGCCTGCCACGCCCGAAGACTCTGAGGCTTTAACCTCAGATCCATCTTTCGGCCCCACCCATGGGATCTGCCCGGGCGAGGACCTAACTTTCAGTCCGGACCCGGTCATAGTGCCAGATGCCCGGACACCTGTTCTTGCCGAACACTCCCCCCGTGCGGATGCATCGGAGGTTAACTCCGGAAGCTCCGAGCAGGCTGACCCGATCGAGCTCTCGATACTCAACGAGGCCCTAAATCGGATCTCGTCGATGAAGATTACCGACGACCCAACCCCGATCTGTGCTCAGATCGGGCTCAAGGCGGGTCAGGACGAATTTTTCGTCCCACCCACCACCCACTTGGTAGCCACTGTCGAGGATTTAACCGACATGTTGGACTATGCCTCTGAGGAGGCGGAATACATGGATGAGGAGGATCGCGCCCTCACCCCCGTTAATACCGGGCGGTGGACTGCCACCTCCACATACGACGTCTACATGGTGGACACTCCGAAAAGCGATGGCGACAAATCGGGTGAAGCGCCGTCAAGACGCCGAAAACCACATAAACGGTCAAAAGGCAAAAAGGGAAGAAAAGTTATCGACAGCACCGGGGATGGAGACACCCCGGAAGACCTCGGCGATCCCGATATCCCCGAACACCTGTTAGAGGGTCAGGAGAGGCCGGCAGACCGGCACAACCCCGAGGATCTAAATGATTCCGAGGATGACAATTACCTCCCCCTGTCGAGGAGGAGGACATCCCGGAAGCCGATGACTTCGCCATCCCCGATAATCGTGAAGATCAGGAACTGTTCAGGCAACAGCTTATAGCCACGGCCCACAGCCTGAAAGCAAAAGAACGGCAGCTTAAAGTCGAACAAGACAACCTCAACGATCGATGGACGAGAGTCCTCTCAGCTGAGGAAGGATACGGTACCGGTCTATCGGACCTACCTAAGAGCTATCCACGCAGAAGGCTGCTGCCACAATTCGATGACGAGCTCACTGATACGCCGTCCCCCAAACATACCCCATACGACAAGCCAGACCGCCCTCCTCGAGGACGAGACAGGACGGCTGACGACACCGGCTATAGGCCGACGATACCCCGTAGACGGGGAAAAGAGCCACTAGAGCCCGATGACAGGATCGACCTGCGACACGACCTAGACTACAGAGCAGGTCGTACGCGATCCATCTACGGATCCAGAGGATACTCACCCGATAGACGGGAAGGGTACCGGCCTTGGTTCGACCGCAACAATAAAGGTCGGGAACTAAACCGGGCTAGGACAGACGCCGATCACGGGTGCGACATAGCTCGGGTCAGAGGCGCTGCCCACCCACTGTGCTTCACGGACGAGGTGATGCAGCATTAGTTCCCGGAAGGGTTTAAACCCGTAAACATAGAACAATACGATGGGACAACTGACCCAACCGTATGGATCGAGGATTTCCTCCTCCACATCCACAAGTCGCGAGGAGATGACCTCCACGCCATCAAGTACCTACCCCTGAAGCTCAAGGGGCCAGCTCGGCATTGGTTAAATAGCCTCCCCGAAAACTCCATTGGGTGCTGGGAGGATCTAAAAGATGCATTCCGATCTAACTTCCAGGGCACTTATGTTCGGCCGCCGGACTCTTCCGACCTAAGCAACGTCGTCCAGAAGCCAGGAGAATCCGCGCGGCTATTCTGGAATCGGTTCTTGACCAAGAAAAACCAGATCGTCGACTGCCCGGACGCCGAAGCAATAGCCTCTTTCCGGCACAATATTCGGGATGAATGGCTGGCTCACCAGCTTGGCCAGGATAAACCTAGGACAATGTCCGCCCTTACATCACTCATGACTCGCTTTTGCGCGGGAGAGGATAACTGGCTAGCAAGACGTAGCCATAACCCCGAAGACCCCGGAACCTCCGAAGTTCGGGACGGAAACGGGAAACCAAAGCGCAACAAGAATAAGCGCCGGCACAACAATAGTGATGCCGATGACACGGCCGTTAACGCCGGTTTCCGCAACTCCCGACCTGGGCAACGGAAGAAGCCTCCTAAAGGCAATCGCGACGGACCCACCCCGCTGGACAAGATCATGGAGAGGCCTTGCCAGATCCATGGCACTCAAGAGAAGCCCGCCAACCACACCAACCATAATTGTTGGGTATTCAAACAGGCCGGCAAGCTCGCATCCAAGGACCAAGGCAAGAGCCCACGCAGCGAGGACGAGGATGAGCCCCGCGGTCCAATCGGTGGAGGACAAAAAAAATTCCCTCCAGAGGTAAAAACAGTAAACATGATATACGCCACTCATATACCTAAAAAGGAGAGGAAGCGCGCCCTGCGAGAGGTCTACGCCGTAGAGCCTGTAGCCCCGAAGTATACCCCATGGTCGGCATACCCGATCACCTTCGATCGACGTGACCACTCGACCAGTATCCGTCATGGGGGTTCGGCCGCCCTCGTCCTAGACCCCATCATAGACGAGTATCACCTCACTAAAGTCCTAATGGACGGAGGGAGTAGCCTCAATCTGATTTACTCAGACACGGTGAAAAAGATGGGTATAGATCCGTCAAGGATCAAACCCACCAACACTACCTTTAAAGGAGTGATCCCAGGCGTCGAAGCCCGGTCCACGGCCTCTGTAAGCCTGGAAGTAGTGTTCGGCTCGCCCGATAACTTTCGAAGCGAGGACTTGATCTTCGACATCGTACCTTTCCGCAGCGGCTATCACGCCTTGCTCGGCCGTACAGGGTTCGCTCGCTTTAATGTTGTCCCACACTACGCATACCTCAAGCTCAAAATGCCCGGCCCCAAGGGGGTCATTACTGTCAACGGCAACACGGAGCGCTCCCTCCGAACTGAGGAACATGTGTTGGCCCTGGCGGCCGAATTCCACTACAATGACGATCGGCAAGCGTCGATATCCGCCGTAAAGGCACGTAAGGCTGGGAAGCGAGCTCGGTGTCAACCCGAAGTCCCAGAACCTTCTTCTCCCCATAAATAGGGACTCGCCCCCCATTGTACCGCCCTAGAACCAGCGAAGTACGTGCCAAGGATGCACAACTTCGCGCTTAAAATTCCATGGGCGGCGGTGGAGAAACACTATCAAAGGTAAGTGTTCGTCTAGACCGAACTATCACCATTAAATGTCTTCGGACATACTACGGGTACCATCAAGTACCTGCTAAGGCATAAAGCTCATTCACACTTCGGCGACTTCTCAAGATTCTTCTCCAAAGTCCGCTCGCCGAACAGCAAGACCCATAGTGGTATACAACTCCTTAGGAGACGCAGGAGCGGACAAATGACAGGGCACACCGAGGACGTCAGGTCACCCATCGAAGATCCCTGGTACAACCCCTCCTCTAAAGTTCATATTTTATTTTCAAATACATGTAAACAGTCGCATTGGCAATTTGAATATTAAGAGTTGTTGAGCAAAATACAGATCCTTTATACATGATCGCTTCGCTGTCTTTTTTGGACACATCCTCTATTTTCTCCCTCTTCCTGCGAACCTGTTTGGTACTCATTACGATGCAACCGGCTAATAGACCGGGGGCTCGAACATAAAAAATCTCCCTAAGCACAATTTATTTTGCGTTCGGCGTCTTGGAATTCCGCATTATATGCATTGGTTCCGAACTATGTCTTGGGTCAATAGTTGGGTTGCCCGGCTCCTGTGTTTGCCCCTTTACGTTCCGCTCGTTCGGCTAAAAGGGCAAAGGGAGCACCACTGCGATTGTGCTTCCAGCTAGCCTGGTCAAGCACCTCAGGGGAGAAAACCGAAAACTGACTGTCATAGTATGCGAGAACCGGTCTGCGAATCCGAGCTTAAGTGTTATACTATAAACCTCGTTAGAGGTTATTTCGTGTCATACGATGGATTTGGTATTCGTACAAACCATGTGATATCGGCTTTGGCCGCGGTTCATCCGAACATCACAAACCCCTGGGGCTAGTCATCAGCCCCCCGCACTCCTTTCTCGCACCCCTACGGCTAAGTGAAAGCAATAAAGCATTATGGTCCGATTGCCTTGTCCGCCCCACACTACCGCCTTCAGGTACCCATAGCTCGGCTAAGGGTCACAGTGCTTTGGCAGAGACACCCCACGTAGTATCTACATGGGGGCTGAAGCCGATGACTCGCAACTTTCAGTTTCAACGGCCACACAGGAGTTATAAAGGATGCAAAACACGAAAGACATGATAAACCATGCATCTTAAAAATAAATGCGTTAAAAGGTCTTCGGACATATTACAACGCATTTACTCATAAATGTTTTCTCTCGAACATTGAGCCTCTATTGCCCGAGCACCCTCCATAACTACGGAGAAGTATCGCTCAGGGCACCTATGCTCCTTTCCAGGGGGTGGCGGAGCAGTGGCTATCTTCGTCGGATCAAGACCCGGCCAGTGCACCTTGGCCCTTGCGAAGGCCATCCGAGCTCCCTCGATACTGGAGGACCGCCTTAGTGCGTCGATCTGAGGCGAGGCGTTGCTCAGCTTCTGCACCAGGCCGAAGTAGCTGCTCGGCAATGGCTCGTCGGGCCATAGCCGGATGCAGAGATCCTTCATGGCCGGCTTCGCCATCCAGTGTAGCTTCATCAGCTGCTTCAGCAGCCCAACGAGGAGAGGAGAGCGCTCGGAGGCTTCAAATTGCGCCCAAAACAGCCGAGCTTCATCTCCCTCCCCCCGTGAAGCATAGAACTGGTTCGCGTCCGCTGTGCTCTTCTGGAGGTCCGAGCAGGCACCTGAGGAACGCCACACTTGGGTAAGCAATGCGAACTTGCTATCCCCGAAGACACACTGCAGTAAATACGGCTTACCATCCGTGATAGCCTTGACCTGGCTGACTTGCTCTTCAAAGAACCGCCTATCCACCCGCTCCTTCTGGAGATCGGATTTCAGAGTGGATAGTTCGGCGGCCTGCTCCTTGCCTTTCTGCTCGAGGTCCTCGCACTTTTGACCGGCGTCTTTGAGCTCCTGCTGGATTTCCTCCACCCGAGCCTCATGTTTGGCACCGGAGGCTTTTAAGTCGGAGAGCGCGGTAGCCGCTTGTTCGGCCGCCGCCTTCTCGCTCGCGGCCTCCTGCTTCGCCTTCTGAAGCTCGGCCTTGAGCTTCTCAATTTCCTTCGCCGAGGCTGCGTAAGCATCAAACATATAAATACTACGTCGACAGTACGGTGATGAAGAATTCGGATATTATAATACGGCTTACCTTGCGCCTCGTCGAATCTCTTATTCAGAGCGTCGAGCTCATCTTCGGAGCTCTTGAGCTTCCGGTTTAGCTCGTCTAGCTCGGTGGCATTAATAGCCGCCGCCGATGACGAAGCCTACTCATAACAAACCAATATCATGTTACATGGATTCAAACCTCCGAACTATCATAAACATGATCACATGTTCGGTCCTCTTAAGGGCTATTGGAACATTCCGAACAAATATTGTCTCATGCATTGTCCGGTTAATGGTCTATGATTGACCCCCAGGTGAGTTTTTTCCAAACTCACCTAGGGCTCGGGGGCTGCTATATATATAACGATAGCACAAAAATAGTAAATTAACAAAACATTACATGGCTTACCTGGAAGCCCGTCAGGAGACCCCTGAAGGCCTCCTTCAGTCCGCTATGGACGGACTGAATGCTTTGTAAAACAGCACCCATAAGGGTGCGGTGCTCCTCGGAGATGGAGGCGCTTGACAGAGCCTCCCCCATAGCCGGCCACCCATTGGTCGGTGGCGCCGGTGGAGATCGGTTGACCTGATCTCCAACCAGGGATTGAACCGGTGCCTCCGGAGGCATGGTGCGCTCTGGAGACGACCTCCGAAGGGACTGGACGTCCCCTCGTCCGGTCTCCTCAGTATCCGAGAGGGGCTTTTCCCCCCGGTCTTCGGCGGCCAAGGCGTTAGCCTCGACCATGACGTCTTCGCCCCCACCACTAGTGTTCGGCTCCAAAGGAGCCTGTTGGGATGACACCTCCGTGGTATCCTTCGCGGCGCCCGGAGGAGAGGGGTGCGACGCGGTCCCGCTCTCCGCTAGCTCGGCGGGCGGGGTCTCCCCGTCCGAGACTTGATCGGTGGGGAGAACACGTGGTGGGCTGCAAGTCAATAGGCGCTCACATGTTAATAACATTCAAAACTTAGCACTAATAGCTCAGGAAGTCTTCGGATCTTTACCTTCGAGCTGGGGGCTTGATCCTGAGGTTCCTTCGTGGAACCTTCTCGAAGTCCTCGGACTCGGTATCTGAGTCTGAACTGTCGTCGGATAGAATTAACTGTGTCCGACGCGCTTTCTTCGGGGCGGGAGGAGGTACATGCTCTGTGGCGTCTGATGACGCCGCCCTCTTTCTTGCGAGGGGGGAATCGCCTTCCCCCTCGCCCTCGTGCTCATCCTCTTGATTCAAGGAGGCATGAGTTTCCTCGGACACAGCCTCCGGCTGGTCCCTGATGCGCAGGCCTTCTCGGCCTGGTTTCTTCTTCTTCTCCTTCTTCTCTGGCGCCTTGTAAGGCGCCACGACAAGCATCTCCGACAGCAGCTGGGACCTAGGGTCTTCGGGCTGTGGAGCCGAGCATTTGATGCCCGGGGCCTTGCTCAACCACTCCTGCGGAAGTGATTGGAAAGTGCTTAGATTTTCTTCAGGGAAACAAAGCCAATCTAGTGAAATTATGTTATACCTGGGAAGGGGGTTTGTCGGCGCGCAGGCCCCGGTCCTCCTTCTCGGCTGGCCAGTTCTCATGCGCCTTGAACAACGCCTTCCACAGCTTCTCCCGAGTGGTGCGGAAGAGCCGACGAATCGTAGGCTCATCGTCAAGCCGATAAGTCCACATAGGAGAGTCCCGGCGCTGGCAGGGGAGGATGCGCCGCCGGAGCATAATCTGGACCACGTTGGCCAGCTCGATTTTGCCCCTGATCATGGAGGTGATGCGCCCCTGCAGGTCGTCTACCTCTGTATCCGACCCCCAGTCGAGGCCCTTTCGGACCCATGAGGTCAATATGGTCGAGGGACCGGATCTGAATTCGGCAAGAACAGTTCCGCCCTCCTCCCTTGACTCGGTGATGTAAAACCACTCTTTTTGCCAAGTCTTGATGGTGTCGATGAAGGTGCCGGATGGCCATCCTACGAGGGGAAGCTTGCTGATGACCGCCCCGCCGCAGTCTGCGTGTTCGCCTGCGACACACTTCGGCTTGATATTGAATATCTTGAGCCATAGTCCGAAGTGTGGTTCGGCCCGCAAGAAGGCCTCGCAGACGATGATGAAGGCCGATATGTGCATGAAGGAGTTCGGCGGGAGGTCATGGAAGTCGAGTCCGTAGAAGAACATGAGGCCCCTAACGAAGGGGTGGAGCGGGAAGCTCAGTCCTCGGATGAAGTGAGGAATGAAAACCACCCTCTCGCCTGGTTTGGGGGTGGGGATCACCTGGCCCACCTCCGGGGCGCGGTGGAAGATGTTGGCGGGGAGGTAGCCGGCGTCCTTGAGGTCCCGGATGTCCTGGTCTGTGACCGTGGAAGCCTCCCACTTGCCGTTGGATCCTGAGCCGGCCATGGCTGAGCTCGGAGGAGGAAGGATGGAAAACCTAGATCTGAGCTCTGGAGGCTCAGGAGATTGGGGAAGCGGGGATGCGAATGGGAAGTGGGGTTAAGCCTTGGGGTTATCTTTCCCTTTTATTGGGCTTGTCGCCGGTTAGCCTCCCTTCACTGCGCCGTGAATCCCTCCGCTTCCCAAGACGTGCGTGCCGTTATACGCGAATGATTAAACATATCCCGTGTGAAACGGAGCACGATCTGCGCATTGATGGATCGTGCTGATGAAAACGACCTCGAACCGCGAATCGAGTTTTTGCGACTGGTTTAGCGGTCGTGGTGGGCCGTGACCTTTCATCAGAAAGGTTGTCAGGGAGCACTATTTACTCCTTGACGTTTGGCCTTCAAGGCCGAGTTATTCGTGGTGTTCGGACGATCCATGATCGGGAAAACTACACGTCGTCGGAGGCCGAACTAAACTCAGTCGATCGCTATTTGGAGAAAGGAACTCACCTCGCAAGCCGAAGACTCTGATCATATGAAGCAGCTGGAGCTAGGACCCTTGGCGTTGGAGGCTAGTTCGGGGGCTATTGAGGGAGTCCTGGTTTAAGGGGTCCTCGGGAGGCCGACCTATTTCTTATGGGCCGGACTATATGGGCCGCTTGCCAAGCATTGGATAGATCGACGGCCCTGTCTCCAGGAAGGAAGCTTCGGGAATCGTGGCGTATCCTCCACGTTTGGAGTAGTGAATAGGCATGTTTGTCCCTTCGACGTGTAACCGACCATGTGTAAACCCTAGGTACCCTCGGCGTCTATATAAGCCGGAGGGTTTTAGGTTGTAGAACAAGACAACTCATCTAGGGTTTAGCTATTCGATCTCGAGGTAGATCAACTCTGTAACCCTTATACCATCAATATAATCAAGCAGGACGTAGGGTATTACCTCCATAGGAGGGCCCGAACCTGGGTAAACATCGTCTCCTTCGTCTCCTGTTACCATCGATTCTAGTCTCACAGCTCGGGACCCCCTACCCGAGATCCGCCGGTTTTGACACCGACACCTGGGGTAAAATCGGCTAAGTCCCTAGATCTGCCTATTTTTACTCATTTAAGCATTTTGTGATGTCGATATCTCATAAATCGTGCATCTGATGTCTAAGTGTTATATATGAAAGTTGATCTACTCGTTGTGCTCTACATGATGGTACCCTTTGTTTGTGCATTAGGAATAATTTGTATGCTCATATATCTGTTACAAAAGTGCATCCCGTCGTAGTTGCAAATCTATTATTTTATTCAATCTTTCGTGGATGTTTGCATCTAATTGGTAGGCCTTTTGCATGTGCTGTCTTCATGAGTATTTCCCTATGTGATGCCTACTTTGATGACCTGCCTCTGGTTGTTGGGTAGAACTTCTATAACATGTCAAATTCTTGCTCTCAAGTAGCTATCGCGTTAAAACTGTAATCTGTTAACGACAAGTTCGATTTTGTGAGGCTCATATTAAGCAAACTATGCATCCTTTGAACATGTGCCAATGGAGTTATTTGTAGTATGCCATGTCTAGTTGCTGTTAGTATGTTTGCCATGCCATGGATTCCTTGTGTAGCTGTAGTTTTCATCATGCGTACATGCTTAGTCAATGTTGCTGTTTTGAGGAGTCTTAATAATTCTAAGTCTGAAACTGTTATTTTGTTGCCATGTTGCCATGTGATTTGCTATTGATCTAGGGCTCTTTTGTTGTTTCCACAATGGAGTCTTTTGTTAAGCATGTTATTGTCTTCCAGGGTGTGCCATTTTTTGCCATGTATACGATTTGCATCATAGTTATTTCGGCAGTCAAACATGTCTATCTGATAAAAACTGCTGCTCATGTCTAGTCTAATTTTCACGAAGTCTGAGAATCTACTTTCTTCATAATGCCATGTTGTGTTGATGCTGGCCATGATTCTATGCATAATTAGACCTTGCCATTATGGAATGAATTGAAGTGCAACATGTCCACTACCATGTTGTAGATTTTCATGCCATGATATGCCCTGTAGCATATAGTTTCATTGCTGTCAATATGCCTCCATGAAAAACTGCTCTGCTCAAAACTGTCATTTTCACTAAGTCCTAATCTGCTATATTCTATAGTCTTCTTGTGAACTCATTTCCTATTGATCCATGTTTCTATTCAATTTGCTGCAATGAGATGAATTGTTGTGCATCATATAGAATACATCACCATGCCCTTGTTGTGCATTTTAGATGGCTATAGCTTGTTGATTTGTGGGTTGCAATATACTATGTTGTTGTTTTTGGGCAGATTATAACAAAAACTCGTGTTGCTTATATGTGTTTAACCGTAGCTCCGTTCTGATTATGTTGCATATGAAACTTGCTTAGAATTTCATGTAGTTTCATGTTATCATGTTGCATCCATGTTTTGGAGTGCTTGTGGTTGTCATTTTCATGCATTTTGCATTCATGTCATGTTCATCTTGTGTGTGTCGTAACTTCTAGACCGTAGCTCCGTTTCATATGATCCCTATATGTAAATCGACTAGAATGACGTGTAGAATCACATGGTGCAATTTATTTTCCTGTTTAGTAAATATAAAATATGGTTAGTTCAGATCTGGACCATTTTCGAAGTTAACATATATGGGGTCGTTTCGGAAATACTATATGTTGTTTCCGGCCTCATTTAAGATGCATAGATAGTGTAGTTTATTTATGCTTCACCTCTTGCCATGTTAAACAACATTTAACTTGCCATGTAAATAAAGAGAGTGAACTAAATGATTCGAACATGGAGTCTCATCAATATGCAACTCGTTGCATATTGAACTTCACTTAATATGTAGTAGTTGATTGTTGTGCTTGTCATGCCTTGCATTATTGTATGGACATGCATCATATTCGTTCATGCATCATGTCACGAACATGTTGTGGTGTTTATCGTGTGTTGATTGTTTGTTTCCGGATTGCTTCTCCTCGATAGAGTTCCGAAAGCGTTCAGTGTGTGAGGATTCGTTCGGCTATGTTGGATCATCTTCTTCACGGATTCGTTCTTCTTCCAAGTGGGATCTCAGGAAAGATGAACATTTCCCTGGATACCACTACTATCATTGCCATGCTAGTTGTCTCGTTTCTATCGTTGTGTCTCGCTACCTACCACTTATTTGTCAAGCCTCCCAAAATGCCATGATAAGCCTCTAACCCTCCACATCCCAGCAAACCACTGTTTGGCTATGTTACCGCTTGCTCAGCCCTTCTTATATCGTTGCTAGTTGCAGGTGCAAGTTGTTTCCATGTGCAACATGGATTTTTTTTACCTATCACAATATTATTGCTATTTAATTTTATGCACATATATACTTGGTAAAAGGTGGAAGGCTTGGCCTTTTGCTTGGTGTTTTGTTCCACTTTTGCCGCCCTAGTTACTTGTGTACCGGTGTTATGTTCCATATTGAGCGCTCCTAACATGCTCGGGGTTGTTATGGGGACCCCCTTGATTTTCGTTTTGGGATAAAACTCTTCTGGCAAGGCCCAACTTTGGTACTACATTTTCCTAATAACTAATAAACATGCATAGGGAGTAATTAACCCGAGGATAATTAATCAACAACCCGGGCTAGTGCTCCTCATGAGTGTTGGTCCAAACTAGAGTCGTGTGCGAGGCCAACCCGGGGCAACTCGGGAGATTTCTATTAGGCCACTGTACGCTGCGCTCATCCGGTTGTGCCCTGAGAACGAGATATGCGGCTCCTATCGGGATTGTCGGCACGTCGGGCAGCCTTGCTGGATTTGTTTTACCTTTCTCGAACGTCTTGTGCATGGGATTTCTAGGACACTTCGGGCTATCTCGAGGTTGAGATTTTCCATCGGAGTTCCGCGAATACTATGGGTCATCCTGCGGTTGAGGAGTTCCAACGTAGCTTGTGGTTTGTTTGTGATGGATGAGTTGGAACACCCCTGCAGGGTTAAATCATTTCGAGAAGCCGTGCCCGCGGTTATGTGGCAACTTGGAAATTTGTTTAACATCCGGTCATAAAAAACTTAAAGTAAACTCCAATAAAATACACCAACCATGTGCGTAACTATGACTGTCTCTACTCGTGAGTTTTGAACTGAGAGAGAACATGGTGGGGTTATGTTTGACTCGTAAGTAGGTGTCCAGGATCACTTAGTGATCATTACTAGTTCACGTCCGTTTATGCGACGATCACCCCCCTTACTCTTGTACTCGTAAGTTAGCCACTCAAATAAATGCTTAGTGCTTGCTGCAGCCTCACCACTTAACCATATCTCTCCCATTAAGCTTTGCTAGTCTTGATACCCTTGGAAATGATATTGCTGAGTCCCTGTGGCTCACAGATTACTACAACAACAGTTGCAGGTATAGGTAATGCGATGATTTGACGTGAGCGCGATGCTTGTTTGATTTGGAGTTCTTCTTCTACTTCATCGATCATAGGATGGGTTCCAGGCCGGCAGCCTGGGATAGCAAGGATGGATGTCATTTTATCGTTTGATTTCGTCCATAGTCAGACCCTGCTCTTCTGTATGATGATTGAATATGTTGTTGTATTGATGTGATCATGCTTTAGCTTGTGGCGAGTGTAAGCCAATTCCATATACTCATCTCTTCTTTACATGTACCTCTAATGATATCCATTCTTGCGAAACGACGAGATGCGCTTCTATCCCTGTCGAGGCCCTCAAGCCAAAATAAGGATAGGATCGCATCTTGGGCGTTACAGAACCTTCCTTTCCCATTTGCCGGTATTGGTGGTGAAAACATGATATTGTCCTCTATTCAACTGCTTGGGATTGCTCTAGAAACCTGATGCTCCAGCCTGGTTCTGGCTCCCAGGCCATTGCGCTGATTATGCGAGCCACTGCCTCCAGCCCTCTGAAACTCGGGCTCAAGTTATGAGCACCTGGGAAGTTTCCTCCCTGGAAGCCGGCATTGGGGAAGCTGGCTCTAGGCCTGCCAGCTTGATGCCCACCTGAGTGACCGATTGGACCTGCTCCAGGGTCACCACCACCAAAAATGCTATTTTTGAACTCCTGCATATATAACAGTTTTCCCACGAGTGGTTAGCCGGCTTATCTCCCTTACTATGCTTTAGGCATGGACCTTTGAGGGCTTCTTCGTAATTGCGAGGTCGAAACGTCGGCTTTTTTAAATTGTCGTTTTGACGGTAATTCTTAAAACTTGTGTTGGCGTTAGCAATGAGGTATGATCCTCCCTCGAAGTTCTTGCGCTTGTTCTTGTTGTGATTGTTATTTCCGTTGCCATTGTCCTTATGGCCCTTGCCACCGTTCTTTTTGCCCTTGCTAGACATCTCGTCATTGGAAGACGGACCTTTGGTGTTATCAGAGTTGACATACCTAGCCAAGACGTCCATGAACTCACTCATCTCCTTGACCTTCCACTTCATACGCCCAAGTTTTTGTACCAAGGGCTGAAAACGACAGTTCTGCTCCAGGACGAGGACCGTCGTCTGTGCTGTAATGTTGTCAGATGAATGAACTATCTCGGCAGTCCTCCTTGCCCAGTGATGAGAGGATTCTCCATCCTTCTGAACGCAGTGCTCTAGGTCAACTATGGTAGTCTGACGCTTGCACGTGCCTTGGAAATTCTTGATGAATCGCTCTTTCAGCTCTTGCCATGAATTGATTGAATTTGCAGGCAAGATCTTTAACAACGTGCGCGCTGGGACATCCAACATCATGGTCAGATAGCACGCAAAGATGACATCACTGACCTCCAACATATCCATAGCTAGCTCATAACTCTCAATCCAGTCTGCTGCTTCCAAATCAGCAGTGTAATTAAGCACCTTATGAGGTCCTTTGAAATTTTGAGGCATGCGCTCGTTGCGAAGAGCCGGACTTAAGCAGGGAGTACCAATAGTTTGTGCAGCCTGGGTGGGGTGCCCAGAAACTGGCTGAGCCATGGGGGGTGGGACATAATCGACCCTTAGGCCTCCTGCCCCAGCCATCCTTGCTGCTCGAGCATTATCCACGATGGCATGTGTGTCTGACATCGCTGGTTGGAGTGGAGACTGTTGATTTGCCGGTAGCTCCCTTTGACGCCGAGCGCAGCTAGAGACTGCTGGAGATTCACCGTGTCGGCTCCTGGTCCTGCTCGGACGTGGGGTGGAATGGATACGGTCGCGGCTTCGGGAACAATTCGTGTGTTGAGTAACTGTTGTTTTCCACATCTTGATTGTGTTCCTTGCCTCCACCTCCATCGGGGTGTTTCCATGTATGGGAATAGCTGCCAAGTTATGCGTTGTCGTGATACCTATGATCTGCGTTGTGTTTTCCGTGAAGACGAACGGGTAATTGCAGCACAATACGGATAAGTATTTGCCTCAGTTATGAAACCAAGGCTTATCGAACTAATAGGAATATCAATCAACAACCGTCTTCAACGGCTGCACACAAAAGAGAAAACAACTTGCACCCAACGCGGGCAAGAGGGTTGTCAATCCCCTTGATCTCGTTATTTGCAAGCAAGTGAAGTGTGTAGATAATGGTAGACAATTTTAAATTGCAAAATAAAATAAAAGGTAAATAAGGCAGCAAGGTATTGTAGCGTTTATCAATATATAGGTGAATAGACCCGGGGGAATAATTTTCCCTAGCGGCATCTCTCATAAAAATAAGCATACGGTGGTAAACAAATTACTGTAGGGAAATTGATAGAAAATCGCATAGTTATGCGATATTCACGGCAATGATCATGTGTATATAGGCATCACGTCCAAAACAAATAGGCCGACTCTTGCTTGCACCTATTACTTTTACTCCACTTCAAGAGCGCTTATATGCTTGCCTCTCTACGTATTAAGTTCATGACAAATAGAGTAATGCATGGAGAACGAGACATGATGTAGACAAAGTAAACTTAATTAATATGAATAAACCCCATTGTTTTATCCTTAGTGGCAACAACACAAAGACGTATCTTGTCCCCTTCTGTCACTGGGATATAGAAACTCATCAGGTTGAACCCACTACAACGCACCTCTCCCACTGAAGAAATATCAATCTTGTTGGCCAAACTATTTCAATAGATCGGAGAGAATTACGAAGCTATAATGTCATAATATTCAGAGGTGACTCAAATACTTTTCATGAATAATCTGAACATAAACCCACAATTCATCGGATCCCAACAAACGCACCGCACAAAAGAATTACATCCGATAGATCAAAGCGAAGGTGCGATGATCATTATATTGAAGATAAAAAGAGAGAGATAGCCATCTAGGTACTAACTACGGACCCGTAGGTCTGTGGTGAACTACTCACACATCATCATGAGGGCAGCAAGGTTGATGAAGAGGCTCTCCGTGATCGATCCCCCCTCCGGCAGGGTGCCGGAATGGAGCTGCAGATGGGATCATGGCGGAACAGAGACTTGCGGCGGCGGAAAAAGAGTTTCGGGATGCCCTCTAGGGTTTTTGGAATATATGTGAATTTATGGGCCAGAGAACGGGGTAAGGAGGGCCACCAGGGGGCACAAGCCATCAGGGCGCGCCGACCCCCCTGGGCGCGCCATGATGGCTTGTGCCTCCCTCGTACGGTCTTCGGTCTTCTCCTGAAGCTTCCAGGTCTTCTTTTGATCCAGAAAAAACCATAAAAAAGTTTCAGAGCAATTGGACTTCGTTTGGTACTGTAAACCTGAAAAGTAAAAAACACGCAGAAAAGAGGAACTGGCACTCGGCACTGGGTCAATATGTTAGTGCTAAAAATAATATAAATTGATAAATTATTACTCAAAAAGTATCCTAGAATGATAATATAATAGCCTGGAACAATAAAAAATTATAGATACGTTGGAGACGTATCAAGCATCCCCAAGCTTAATTCCTGCTCGTCCTCGAGTAGGTAAATGTTAAAAACAGAATTTTTGATGTGACATGCTACTCAATATGTAATCTTTTGCATGTATGCTCATTGAGAAACGATGAATTAACAAATATCAACATAGTAATATTTATAGGAACAAGCAATAAAATCATCAAACTTTCAAAGTATACGATCCTAAAAGAATGTTTACCCCCATTCATCTTATAGTATTAGCAGGCCATGACTCCGTCTTCACCACATTAAAACAAATTTCAAGCACTACGGTGTCCAAGTTAGGCAATTGGATCGTACTTTTTCAAAGTGCATCAACTTTTTATTCTTCACGCAAAACATGAGCGTGAACCATTGGACATAGCATAAGGGTGGAATAGAATATGGTGGTATATCAAAGGGGTAAAGGTGGAGAAGATAATATCACATCAACTAGGCGTATCAACGGGCTATGGAGATGCCCATCAATAGATGTCAATGTAAGGAGTTAGGATTGCCATGCAAATGATGCACTAGAGCTATAAGTGTATGAAAGCTCAAATGAAACTAAGTGGGGTGTGCATCCAACTTGCTTGCTCATGAAGACCTCGGGCATTTGAGGAAGCCCGTCAACGAAATATGCTAGCCAAGTTTATAATAATGAAAAAGTGATTCCCACTAGCACATGAAAATGACATAACATGAGACTCTCTATATGAAGAACAAGGTGCCATTTTGAGGCACAAGTGTGGTAAAATATAGTAGCAAAGTCCCTTATCTTTTTTTCTCTCATTTTTTTATGGTGAGCTCATTTGGCCTCCACCATTTTTATTTCCCCACTGGGACAATTCTCTAATAATAATGATCATTACACTTTTATTACTTACAACTCAACATGAAAACTTGAGATGAAGAACTATGAAGCAATATGACTCGATATGAATGCCTCTGGCAGTGTACCAGGATGTGCAATGATCTAGCGTGACATGTATCAAAAACATGATGAAAGGTGCTTTGCCACAAATACTATATCAGCTCTATATGATCATGCAAAGCAATATGATGATGAACGAACTAGACTATCACTCGTACCGTTACGTGCTATACAAACAGTTTTTAACCCCTTTCCGCGACGTAGTTCCGAACCGTCGCCTTGCCTGTGTGGGCAATAGGGGGGTCAACCCACATGACACCGAAACATCGTCTGTGATGGTGCAAGCCCCTGCTGACGATTCGCCTAACACAAATGTATGTGAACTCGTAGCCTATCCCACATGCCACACTTTGACGTTACGTTTGTGATTATAACATCCCAAAATTCTAAATTTTGGAATGCTATATTAAATAAATAATTTGGATTGTTTGCTTGGGTGTTGTGTGATTGATTGTGTGAAATTGAGTGGAATTTGGATTGTTATTTTTTTTGAAAATTTAATGAGAGGGAATAAAATGACTTTCCAAAAATTTCCATTTTGAATCCCTTTTCAGTTTTGAGTTTGAACCTTTTCAAAACACTCTGATAAAAAAATAAAATGAGAGGAGGAAAATGACACTCCAAAATGAGAGACAATGTTTTGATTCAAATTTTAAAACAGAAACTATTTGTAATTTATTTGAAATTCATATTCCTTTTCATTTTGAAGTTATTGCAAAAAAAATCAAAACTATTTTATTCGGCCTTGATAATATGGTCATGTTTTAGGAAATTTTATTCTGAAATTTTTGATATATAATAGTCCTACATAAAATATATTTTTATTTTGTTTTTTCATGTTTCTTTCGCTGTGTAAAAAAAAAGAAAAACTGCGCTCACACTGTTTAAATCAGGCCGCCGCCTAAAATAAAAAAAAAGGGGCTGCTACACGTGCATTGTTTCTATGGCAGGCCGGCCGAAGCCCATGCGGCGCACGTTTCTTTTCTTTTCGTATTCATCCACTTTTCGTTTATATTTAGCACCACATTGCTTAGTCTTGACCTCTAAACCTTTTTTTCCTATAAATATAGACCCCTAGGAGCACCCAAAAATTATCTAATTCGGGTTAAATCAATCTTTTCGTTTGACTAGGTTTATTAAATAATATATTTTCTTCTCTCCGACGGGATTTCTGGAAGTTAACTCCTCTTTGAAATTATCTCTTCTCTCCATTCTAAACGTATTCTCTTCGTATTTTTTATACCCTGTAGTTTATTATTCCTAGACTAGTATTTCTAGACTAGTATACGGTAGAATAATTAGATTATCAATTAGTCTTGATATTTACACATTAGTCCTAGAATTCTTTTAGCCATAGCTCTTTTCTTCCGTAAAACAGTTTGGCCCTGATTTTTCAAATAGTCATAACTTTTTACTCGTTCATCCAAATTAGATGAAACCAATGACTAGACTTTCGACTTGACCTCACCTATCTAGTGAACATATCAAAACAACCTTTTACAAACTTCCATTTTCGAAATTTGTTTGTATTCATATTCAAATTTCTTTTGATCATATCTTTTTATCTATAGCTCTGTTTCCGATGAATCCAATTGCGTCGGATTCATATTGAAGTAATCTTTCCGTTCATACTATTAGTGATATATTTTCAACATATAATTTTCATCATAGTCAGATTACTCCACTAGTCCATAGTAGTGTTGCCTCACACCGTTCTAAGCTGATTCAATGTCATATTGAATTACTTGTATCTTTTGATCCGTTATTCCAAATCCAGTAATTTTTTTCTACATGTTCATATTGACCTCCCATATCCACTACCATCATTAGTTTCAACCTTTGAACCTTTCAAATTTGAGCAATTCAAATTTGAATTCAAACCTTCATTTGATCATATCTTGCAAACAGTAGCACCTTTTCAATTGATTCCTTTTGCACATAAACACTTGTGTTATGTACTTTCTGTTCATAGCCACCATGCTCCAATTCAAATACTTTTGACCTTTCTGAACTCAAAATTCAATTCATACTTCAAGTTGCTATAACTTCTGATGTAGTGCCCCATTTCAATTGATTCTTTTGGCAAACAAATTCAGATGTCATATGTTATCTGACAAAGAACATTCATGTTGTTCTCCCTACACTTTTGATCATATTTCGTAGCATGTCAAATCTAAGCTTATACATCAATAGTTCATCGTCCATTAACTCTTTTGAGTTGATTCCTTCACCTTCACTTTAGAACACCATAAGAACCTATCATTTTCTTGTTAAACCTTTGTGTGTTGTTGCTATTTGCACTATGATGTGTTTTGTTCTTACGTTCTTTTGATTCTTCTTTGCACGAATGTTTATTGGATGTTTATTGAATGTTATTTGCTTATGTTTATTAGAATTATCAGGATTATGAAAGCGACTATCTTCATCAAGTAATAGAAGGCAAGTTCACTTTGACCATTTATTTCATACCTATGTTTTATTGCATTTAGTGGCATCAACCAATAAATCCCTCCGGTAGTGACATTGAATTCTTGTAGTTGACTAGAATGCATGAGGTAGGAACCCACCCCATGTTACTAAAGCCCCGGGAACGTTATTTATTTTAATGCTACGCTAGAGTAGACGGGGTTTGGTATGAGTGTTCATGAGTGATGTGAGAAGGAGGACTCTACATCAATGACGACAACTTCATGATGGCAACTTCAAGGCCTGCATCTTCACGACCTCGAGATTTCAGGACTCGAGACAAGATTTCAATACACACTACTGGGTGGAGAATGGTTGTGCGGCACCCTGGAGAACCCACTGGATGCGTTGTGAGCTGGAGTAGGCCAGTACTCATGCGGAAAGCTCCACCCAGACTAAAGAGATGGATGAATATTTCATGCCCGGAAGCTTACCTATGCAGCCACAAGTCATTATGGGCCCTAACTTGGTTGATCATCGTGGTGACTCTGACTGGACCAGTGCTACAAGATGTAGAACTACGGTAGGATGGATGGGCACTGGCAGTAGTTAGGGAAACTCTTTGAAATACCATGTTTCGTTCGTCATGTTCTCAAACACCTGGCAGTGCGAGGACTTACAAGAAGGGAACGATTCTTGTGGGTAAAGTGCACAACACTCTGCAGAGTTAAACCTAATCGATTAGTCGTGTCCCCGGTTATGGACAGTTTGAGCCTCTGGACTTGGATCTATCTGTGAACTCTCAACACCGGACTGCTAATTAATTGTGGGCAACTTATGATTCTTTTGGGCTATGAGACATCGGTTGGCGAAACCATGTCATATAGATAACTCTATAGTGAGAACTCCTGATATTCCTTTGTTGTAGGAAAAAGAAATAAAACCAGCTTTTTTGCAAAAACTCAGACACAGAGCCACAAACCATTATGCATATAGATTAGTGTTATCGTCTGCTTTCTCTTATTGTGATCTTGCCGGTACATTCAATGTACTGACCTACATGACTGCAATGTATCATGTTGCAGGTATATTTCTTACGACGAGTAAGAGTACGACTTAGGGTTACGGTCTACACTCAACCTGCCGTTGGTGTTTATTGGGACTCCACTCCCGTTGACTGTTTCCGCTGAGATTTATGAGGTATATATCAGTTTTATGTTATTTACATGTGATTGCACTTTGATATATACATTGATGTACTGTGTGTGCCAGCATACTGATCCAGGGATGGCACAGTCACACAGAGGCTTGACTCGTTTTGAGTCGGGTCGCTACAGAAATGGTATCAGAGCACATGTTGACTGTAAGACGTAACCCTAGAAACTGGAAAGCCATAGGATAGGATATCTCTAAAACTTTATTTTCAAAAAGATTTTACTTCTCATCTTATCTGAGCTTCATCAAATGTTCTCTCTTACCTCAAATAGTTAGAATATACCCTTTCCCCTTTGACCACACGAAGGATCAACTGAGACCACTTCGAGAAGGACAAGATATTGAAACAACTGATGGCCACTATAGTGTAAAGAGGATTTCACCATGCATTAGAAGAATTGAAGCTACACAAGTTGAAGACTTTGAAGACCCAAAGAATTCGAAGACCCTGAAAACATTTCAATATGTATATGACCTTTAGAGAAGCAAACCCCTGTTATATACTCACGTTAGATACGATGATTTGTGAGCTGTCATTTGTGTGTGTGTGTTTCGATAGCCACAAATAAAACCTGTTTTCAAAACTATTGTTTGTATTGTGTGTATGATTCTCTCTTTCTCTCCAATCCTCTCTCATCCCAAAACCCTTGGACCCAATAGAGGATGAATGAAGAAGGACTTTATTCTCTGTACTGATGAATCAGATGGAAGCAGAAATATGGATTCAAAACATGGAGAATCACCTGAGGAACAACATTCTTGAAAGAAAGGACGAAGTACCCAACGCTCTTCAGTACTTTACAAAAAGTTCTACAACCTAGTGGAAAATGCATCAAGCCATACAAGGATGTAACAGAACAAAAACTTGGGAGGAATACAAGAAGACCCTGTTAAGATCTCGTCTTGTCCGGAAGCACTGTGATAACCCTACAAAGAAACCTTGTTCCTACAAGATATGCGGAGAAAAAAGGACACGCCCAGGAAGAACACAAGGATGGATGCCCCCATTGTGAAGAACATCACCTAGATGAAGAATGCCCAACAAGGCAGGTGACATGTTTCTTGTGTGAAGGAAATACTCATTACCCGGCTTAGTGCCAAATATACACCAAGGTACAAGAAGTCACCAAGCAGCAGAAGGAAGCCATGAAGGAAGCCCTCAGGGAAAGTTTAGAAGAACTTGTGATGAAGGAAGATGTTAAAGATACATATGAAGAAGGCCTAATCAGATTTTACTCCAATACCTGCTATTCATGTGGAGAAGACGGACATTTTTCATAGTATTGCAAAAAGGAAAGAAAAGAGTATCTGGGATACTTCCCAACAGAAGAAGTGGAGCTTGATCCAATTGAAATAGAGGAATTGATCAGAACAAGGGAGTCCAGGAAAACAAACCGAAGACATCCTCAGAACAACCCAATTTCTGCACAGAAGGACCAGAGTCATATCATGTGTTTCAGGTGCAAGGAATTAGGCCACTACGCTGACCAATGCCCAGAAAAGAAGCAAAGAACCCAAGGAGCAAACACCATCAGCAAGAAGCCTCATAACTTATCGGAGGTCATTTGTTTTCATTGCAAGGAAGCGGGACATTATGCTAATAAATGTCGAGATAAGAAGAAAGCTGGAACTGAGTAGTGAAATTTTGATAATGGCAATAAGTGTAATAGGAAGCACTATTGTTTTCATGAGGTTATGGAGTTGAATTTTGTAACGGAAGTCTCAGAGATTATAATGACTTCTTGAATCAATAAAAACTTAATGTGTCCTATTTTCCTATGTTAAGGTTGTTACTCCATAAACTAAGTTTTTTGACCATTTTCGAGGGTATGAGAAATATGGTCTAAGGATGGATTTGTGCAATACATTTTAAGGTTGGTAGTACCCTGTGAGAACACTTGACCAATGGAAAGGAAAAATGTATTCCATGGAGTAGAGTTTGGACCAAGTAAGCTGGAGTTTTGTTTTTGGATATGATGGTTACCCAAAGAGTATGAAGGAACGAAGTGCAATAAGATTTAAGGAGGTATAATGTTGGAATATGGAACAATTGTAACTCGAAAGATGGGTTAAAGTTGTACAAGTATTGAATTGGGACCATAACCCATGTACCCAGGAATTAATAAGGATCTGGAAGAACCTTTAATTGGACCAGCACATGTTTCTTAGGAGGATACGAAAACCCGAGAGTCGTGAAGAAACGATAGATGTTTTGTTCAGCTTGCAGAATCAATGGATTTATCCGAACTTCATTCGTGGACAAGAGAAATTATGCAATGCTTGTAAGGATGCCCAAGTTTTAGAATACGAGATTCCCTAAACCTTATACAGAGTAATGATTTGGGTGCGGAATGGATTGATCACCATGAAAACTTACTCCTATCATTCTCTTTGCTATTGGGAATGGTAAATCTAGAGAAACTTACCTATAGTAGAGAGGCGACGATCGTTGAAACATTTGTTTTAAGCCTTAGAATGGTATGATGATGAACCCATGTACATGGCAGATGTTGCCAAACGTAGGAATTTTACTGTGAGATTCAACCCAGACCCTTTTTTCCTGCAGGAGAAACCAGAAATTACTGACCACCAAGAGATTTCCGATAGTTGTTTAGTATTGGCAACAAACCTGTCAGCTAAGAAGACCCAGTCTTGGAAGAACTTTATTCTAACGAGAAGACTCAAGATTTTGAGGAAAATGGTATGCCTATACCAAAAGAGCATTAGTGAAGGATTCATACCAAAGATGTGAGAAGACCGACATTGCCAACCCAAAGGATGGAGTACATGAGTATTGTTGGAACCGTAACCATGCTTCTAAGGGTGGTAGCACCCCCACACCTTTTGATGACATATGGATTCTGAAGAAGACCCCAGAGCTTAACCTTTTCTATCTAGCATCTTGGAATCTCGAGGACGAGATTCATTTCAAGGGTGGTAGTTTGTAACATCCCAAAATTCTAAATTTTGGAATGTTATATTAAATAAATAATTTGGATTGTTTGCTTGGATGTTGTGTGATTGATTGTGTGAAATTGAGTGGAATTTGAATTATTATTATTTTGAAAATTTAATGAGAGGGAATAAAATAACTTTCCCAAAATTTTCCATTTTGAATCCCTTTTCAGTTTTGAGTTCGAATCTTTTCAAAACCCTCTGATAAACAAATAAAATGAGAGGAGGAAAACGACACTCCAAAATCAGAGACAATGTTTTGATTCAAATTTTAAAACAGAAAATATTTGTAATTTATTTGAAATTCATATTCCTTTTCATTTTGGAGTTATTGCAAAAAATATTTTTTTTTAAATTATTTTATTCGGCCTTGATAATATGTTCATGTTTTAGGAAATTTTATTTGAAAATTTTGATATATTATATGCCTATATAAAATATATTTTTATTTTCCTTTTTTTCCTATTTCTTTCGCTGTGTAAAAAAAACTACGCTCGCACTGTTCAAATCAGGCCGCCGGCTAAAAAATAAAAAAGGGGCTGCTACACGTGCACTGTTTCTACGGCCACGCCGGCCGAAGCCCATGCGGCACACGTCTCTTTTCTTTTCGTATTCATCCACTTTTCGTTTATATTTAGTCCCACATTGCTTAGCCTTGACCTCTAAACCTTCTTTTCTCCTATAAATATAGACCCCTAGGAGCACCCAAAAATCGTCATTCGGGTTAAATCAATCTTTTCGTTTGACTAGGTTTATTAAATAAAATATTTTCTTCTCTCCGACGGGATTTCTGGAAGTCATCTCCTCTTTGAAATTATCTCTTCTCTCCATTCTAAAGGTATTCTCTTCGTATTTTCTTTTATACTAGACTAGTATTATCGGAAATTATCTCTTCTCTCCATTCTAAAGGTATTCTCTCCATTCTAAAGGTATTCTCTTTGTATCTCCTCTTTGAAATTATCTCTTCTCTCCATTCTGTAGTTTATTATTCCTAGACTAGTATTTCTAGACTAGTATACGGTAGAGTAATTATATTATCAATTAGTCTCCATATTTACACATTAGTCCTAGAATTCTTTTAGCCATAGCTCTTTTCTTGCGTAAAACAGCTTGGCCCTGATTTTTCAAATAGTCATAACTTTTTACTCGTTCATCCAAATTAGATGAAACCAACGCCTAGATTTTCGTCTTGACCTCACCTATCCAGTGAACATATCAAAACAACTTTTTACAAAATTTCATTTTCGAAATTTGTTTGTATTCATATTCAAACTTCTTTTGATCATATCTTTTTATCTAAAGCTCTGTTTCCGATGAATCCAATTGCGTCGGATTCATATCGAAGTAATCTTTCCGTTCATACCATTAGTGATATATTTTCAACATATAATTTTGATCATAGTCAGATTACTCCACTAGTCCATAGTAGTGTTGCCACACACCGTTCTAAGCTGATTCAATGTCATATTGAATTACTTGTATCTTTTGATCCGTTATTCCAAATCTAGTAAAAAAAATTCTACATGTTCATATTGACCTCCCATATCTACTACCATCATTAGTTTCAACCTTTGAACCTTTCAAATCTGAGCAATTTAAATTTGAATTCGAACCTTCATTTGATCATATCTTGCAAACAGTAGCACCTTTTCAATTGATTCCTTTTGCACCTAAACACTTGTGTTATGTACTTTCTGTTCATAGCCACCATGCTGCAATTCAAATAATTTTGACCTTTCTAAACTCAAAATTCAATTCATACTTCAAGTTGCTATAACTTCTGTTGTAGTGCCCCATTTCAATTGATTCTTCTGGCAAACAAATTACAATATCATATGTTATCTGTCAAAGAACATTCATGTTGATCTCTCTACTTTTTTGATCATATTCCATAGCATGTCAAATCTAAGCTTATACATCAATGGTTCATAGTTCATTAACTCTTTTGTGTGTATTCCTTCACCTTCGCTTTAGAACACCATAAGAACCTATCATTTTCTTGTTAAACCTTTGTATGTTGTTGCTATTTGCACTATGACGTGTTTTGTTCTTACATTCTTTTGGTTCTTCTTTGCACGAATGTTTATTGGATGTTTATTGAATGTTATTTGCTTATGATAGATTGCTCGGAGTGTGACGAGTAGAATTATCAGGATTGTGAGAGCGACTATCTTCATCAAGTAATACAAGGCAAGTTCACTTTGACCATTTATTTCATACCTATGTTTTATTGCATTTAGTGACATCAACCAACAAATCCCTCTAGTAGTGATATTGAATTCTTGTAGTTGAGTATAATGCATGAGGTAGGAAGCCACCCCATGTTACTAAAGCCACGGAAACGTTATTTATTTTAATGCTACGCTAGAGTAGACGGGGTTTGGTATGAGTGTTCATGATTGATGTGAGAATGAGGACTCTACATCAATGACGACAACTTCATGATGGCAACTTCAAGGCCTTGCATCTTCACGACCTCAAGATTTCAAGACTCAAGACAAGATTTCAATACACACTAGTGGGTGGAGAATGGTTGTGCGGTACCCTGGAGAACCCAATGGATGCGTTGTGAGCTGGAGTAGGTCAGTACTCATGCGGAAAGCTCCACCGAGACTCAAGGAGTCGGATGAATACTTCATGCCCGGAACCTTACCTATGCAGCCACAAGTCATTATGGGCCCTAACTTGGTTGATCATCGTGGTGACTCTGACTGGACCAGTGCTACGAGATGTGGAACTACGGTAGGATGGATTGGCACTGGCAGTAGTTAGGGAAACTCTTTGAAATACCATGTTTCGTTCGTCCTGTTCTCAAACACCTAGCAGTGCGAGGACTTACAAGGAGGGAACAATTCTTGTGGGTAAAGTGCACAACACTCTGCAGAGTTAAACCTAATCGATTAGCCGTGTCCCCGGTTACGGACAATTTGATCCTATGGACTTGGATCTATCTCTGAACTCTCACCACCGGACTGCTAATCAATTGTGGGCAACTTATGATTCTTTTGGGCTATGAGACATCGGTTGGCGAAACCATGTCATATAGATAACTCTATAGTGAGAACTCCTGATATTCCTTTGTTGTAGGAAAAAGAAATAAAACCAGCTTTTTGCAAAAACTCAGACACAGAGCCACAAAGCCATAATGCATATAGATTAGCGTTATCGTCTGCTTTCTCTTATTGTGATCTTGCCGGTACATTCAGTGTACTGACCTACACGGCCGCAACGTATCATGTTGCAGGTATATTTCTTACAACGAGTAAGAGTACGACTGAGGGTTACGGTCTACACTCAACCTGCCGTTGGTGTTTATTGGGACTCCACTCCCGTTGACTGTTTCCGCTGAGATTTTTGAGGTATATATCAGTTTTACGTTATTTACATGTGATTGCACTTTGATATATACATTGATGTACTGTGTGTGCCAGCATACTGATCTAGGGATAGCACTGTCACATAGAGGCTTGACTCGTTTTGAGTCGGGTCGCTACAGTGATCAAGCACACATCCGAGACGATGGCACAGATATATTCGTGTGCGATAGTTATTCGGATCACACACGTGAAACGTATGTCAACCGTCTTCTTATCATCCTATATTACAAACGCACGTAGGTTTGGAACCGTTTGTGCTATTGACGGCAAGCGCACACGGTTACAACGTGCAAACGCGTGTGTGACAGTACGCGCATCCCACACACACAAAATATGAAACGTGTGTTGTAAAGCTGATAATCACACACAATATTCTTCAAACAATCATGTGTGACATATGACACCACCACACACAGTTTAATCGTTCTAACTGTGTGCGCTGTAATTTATTACCTATTAGCTTATTTTCGTTAATTTATTATTAGAATTGGAAATTTCAATTTTTTAATTATGAAATGTGGATTTCACATCCATCAATACATACCCTAATTACAATGATTCAACAGCTAATGCGTAAATCAAAAGATCAGTACATGTTCGATGGTTACATAGTTCGGTAGAAGATTAAATATGATGAACCACAATATGTAGTACTAGAGGCAGTAAAGGTGAAGAGAGAATTGTAAATGCTTTTGGCTGTCGATGGTGTTGAAGAAGCGGAATGCCCATAATGTGCCCTCCTCCATTCCAAAGGTGCGCACAACTTTTGTCCAACCCCTTGTGATGATCGCCTGTAACAGCCCAAGTGCAATCCATGTCATTTGTTTCATCCCATGTGGTTGAGTTTGAGTTGTATCATTCCATGTGTGACCTTCGTTGGATGTTTTCAATGCTATCATGAGTTTGAGTTCTACTTGCCATTGTCATTTCATGCATCATGCCATCATGATCATCATATCAAATGCATAATATTCTTGCCATGTTTGATTTCAGAAGGTGGTGTTGATGTGAGTGTATGTGATGTGGAGTGAGTGCATGTGTTGCCTTGTTTGGAGTGCTACTCTAATCCCTCCCATTTCAAAAACCATCCCCTCTTCTCTCTTATTCAAAATATTCCCATGATAATAATTTACTTGCTGTTTTCTCCTATTAAAATGTTGATCATTTCAGAAATATTCTAATATGAGGAATAAACCAGCTCACCATCATGTTTGAAGTTCATCCACCCACAAACATCAAAAACAGATTGCATTTGTTATTAAATGTGATTTTACTTTGTTGCTCTAAAAAATGCTATTTTCTCTTTTATAAAATAGTATGCAATTTTGTGACCCCAACAGTTTTTTTACTTCCCTTAAAAACTTCTCTCTCTGACCTCTGTGATTTTTGCTTTCTCTGGCTAATTCAAAATAGGAAGGGGTTTTGTTTTCTGCAGAGAGAGAGAGAGGAGGTTCTCTGGGCCTCCGCAGCCGCAGCCCAGCAAGTCTTCCGCAGGCGTAGCCCAGCTAGCGCCTCCGCAGCCCGCTCGCTCGCTCGCTCTCCACCCTGGCGCCGCGCGGTCCCACCTGTCGGTTCCCGTAGCAATCGTCGTCGTCCTCCCCTTTCCAGCTCCCTCACTCAGAGCGCGCTAGCAAGGGACCCGCCATGGCCGAGGTGGCGAGGAGCGCCGTGCCTCCAGGGCCTATAAAGCCTCGGCGTCCGTGCCCTCTCCCTAGGGTTTCCCCCCTTCTCCTCCACGCCGCCGCCACCTTCTTCCCTTCCCCTTCTTCCTCCTGGTTCTGCTGAAAAGAGAGGGAGAGAGGTTCAGTTTCGTCAGAGAGAAGCAGAGGCGCGCCGTCGTCGTCGTCGCGTCGTTTGCCTCCGGGTCTTCCTCCGCTTCGTCCATGGAGTCCAGAGGGACCCCGGGACCTTCATCGACCCGTTCCCGGAGCTAGGAGGCGAAGATCCCCCTCCATTCGCATCGACCCATCGTCCCCTTCGTCGCCTTCCTCCGCTTCTTCAGGCTGCGCCAACCCGTCGTCTCCGCCTCGCCGCGACCTCGATTTGCCCCGCAGTGAGCATCGCCTTCTCCTTCCCACTCTCTGTCTCGTGCATAACCTCGCCTAGCCGCGTTCAGGTCGTTGTTTTGCCGTCGCCGCCATGATCGAGCCGAGCGCAAGCTCATGCTCGAGCTCCTCATCGCCGCTGCATTTAGCTAGTGTTTGGTGCGGAAATGGATTCGTCTGTGTGCCCGCAACCTCCGCCAGTGCCCGCTGTCTTCGATTGCCGTCGTATCGCCGCGAATTTCATCGTCGTCGTGTCGCTGTCACCGGGCAGAGGGGATGCCTTGGTGTTTATATTTGTTGTGTTAGAATCCTCCTCGGTCAGGTACCGCTTCGCTAGCTCAGTGGTTTCAGCTCGGAAAGAGGACCAAGAGGTCCAGGGATCGAATCCCCCCCCCGGCCTTTTTATTTTTCGGTGCGTGTACTGTGCGTGTGTGTGCGTGTGTGTGCGTGTGTGTGTGGATCCCGTGTGGCTGCGTGGAGATCCCGTGTGGCTATGTGTGTTCTGTGTTGTGCGTGTGTGTGTCCCTGTGTGTGTGTGTGTTCTGTGTGTGTGTGACAGGTGGACCCTGTGGAGCCACCTTGTCATACTCAGGGAGGGGCCTGGCTCACTGCCAGTGGGACCCCTCCCCTTTTTCTATTTATTTTTGTTTGTTTTGTCTCACTATTTGGTTTTTCCCTGTTTTGGAAGTGCTGCCAAATCAGGACATTGCCATTTTTGGTCATGTCCAATTAGGGAAGGTTTTGACTCATAAGTGATTGTATGTATTTTTGAGCTAGGTTTTGGGCAATTTACAAATGCAAATATATGAGTATGATATATGATTTTGGGGTAGAATTTCCCAAGGAATCCAATGGTGCAATTTGTTTGGGCATTTGAGTAAGTTTGCAAAATGTCATTTTTGTTCCAACATGTCATTTTGCCATTTTCACATAAATTAATCTAGGCATCATATGTGATACTTGTCAACATGAATATGCTAGTGTTTTGTGGGTACTAGGCCCTGGTATTTTTGTTTGGCATGATAAACTTGTGGATGAGTGGGTTTCTTGTTGTTAACATGCTAAGAAATAACACTGTTTTCATGTCTCAATATTGCTAAGTGTTGGATGCTGTTATTTTCTTACCATGTTTAGAGGATGGTTCCCATGAATGTAGTGTTCCTTGAGTTTGGGGCCTTAACATGTTTTGTTGAGCTCTTCATGCTCTACCTAATTGTGCTAAGAACTTGAGCATTAAGCCCTTGCATCATATTTAAGACCTGCTGTCAAGTTGCTATTCTGTTAACTTGTGTCCAGTTTTGCCCTTGCTAAATTTGTCTGAGAATCTGTTGTTATTTTTATGCCATGTTTAGAGGATGCTACCAAGTGATATGTTGTGTTCTAGCTCATGCTCAGTGCTAGTGTTTTGTTGTAGATGTTGCCTTCTATAACCCTGTTAATTTTCATGCCATGAAAGTTGCTGTAGCATATATAAATCATGGTGTCAATATGTTATCTGGTTAACTCAGATTCTAGAAAAACTGGAATTTTCAGTCCCTAAAAACTGATTCAACATGCCATCTTGTGAGCTTCATTGCTATTGATCTATGCTTCGTTTCAAGTTTGTGCAGTTGGATGAATTGATAAGCATGCTGTATAGTTTCTGTACATGCCTTGGTTTTGATTTAAAACCTGCTGTAGCTCTGGCTATGTGTGTGACAAGATGCCATGTTGCTGTTTGTGGACAGATTGTGTATTTGAATGTTTTGTGACTTGTGGGAGTTATACTCCATTGTTTTGCTTGATATTTAGCTCTATTCTTGCTAGATTTTCATTACCTATCCAGTGGCATCCTTGGAACACCAAGGTATAGCCCAGAGTTTGCCTCATCTTGTGTTTTGCCTCCGTTAACGTTTGTACCTTGCCGTGAGTGTATCGTGAGCTACGTTACTCCGTTTGCAACGTTCTACATATGCATTTGCATCGATTTTACATGAAGCATTCATATTTGCCATGATCATGCATGTTCAAATAACTAAACTTGAGGTTCTGTCCAGAATACTAAATAACTTAATAAGTGCATGAGAAACATGACTAGCTTAGGGTTGCCATGTTATATTTCTTAATATGACCATGCATCATCTTGTTTGTGCATTGCACCTCGCTGTTTGTTTATTTGGTGTTGTTCTCTTTGGGTAGACGCGAGTGTTGAGCCTGAGTACGAGGATCCCGGAGAGTACAACTACGACCCAGCTCTTTGTCCCTCTGAAGAACCAACAGGCAAGATGATCATAACCGGATCCCGACACTATTTTTGCCTTGCTAGATGTCTTGCTTTTACCGTTATGTTCCGATACCTACCACTTAATCTGCCAGCCTCCTAAATTGCCATGAAAGCCTCTAACCCTTCCACTACCTAGCAAACATTGATTGGCTATGTTACCGTTGCTCAGCCCTTATCTTATAGCATTGCTAGTTGCAGGTGCAAGCTTTCCATGTGTCAACATGGATCTGGTTTATATCACTCTATTTATTGTTATTTAAATTAATGCACATATATATCTGGCAACGGTGGAAGGCTTGGCCTTTTGCTCAGTGTTTTGTTCCGCTTGAGCCGCACTAGTTCCGAATATCGGTGTTATATTCCATATTTTTGCGCTCCTAACATGCTCGGGGTTGTTATGGGGACCCCCTTGACCATTCGTTTTAGATTAAAGCTTGTCTGGCAAGACCCAACTTTGGTACTACATTTGTTAACCAACTTCATAAAATTTGCGTAGGGCATAGCTACCCCGTGGATAATTAATCAACCCCCGGGCCAGTGCTTCTCATGAGTGTTGGTCCAAACCGGGCGATGTCCGGCGCCCCCTAGTCCTCCGGGGTTTCAGCCAACCCGGCGTCTTGCCCATCTGGTAGTGCCCTGAGAAAGAGATACGCGCGGCTCCTATTGGGATCTGGCCTGCCAGGCGGTCTTGCTGGACTTGTTTTACCTTTCTCGAATGTCTTGCGCGAGGAATTCCGATTATTCTTCGGGCTGTCTCGAGGTTGCGGTTTTCCAATGGAATTGCCTAGGAAGATCACGAGATTCGTGGTCGAGGTTATTCCCGCGGCGTGTGGTTAGTTTGTGATGGATGAGTTGGAGAACCCCTGCAGGGTTTAATCTTTTCGCAAAGCCGTGCTCGCGGTTACGTGGCAACTTGGAAACTTGTTTAACACCCGGTTATAGTAAACTTGAAGTAAACTCAAATAAAATACACCAACTGTGTGCGTAACCGTGACTGTCTCTGCTCGTGAACATGAACCGAGAGAGAACACGGTGGGGTTATGATTGACGTAAGTAGGTGTTCAGGATCACTTAGTGATCATGCTAATTCACGATCGTCTTACGTAGACCACCATATTTACATTCATGTTCTCGTAAGTTAGCCACCAAATATATGCTTAGCGCTTGCTGCAGCCTCAGTACTTAACCAATTCCTTACCCAATGGCTTACATAGTTTCGGTACCCGGGTTATGAGATTGCTGAGTCCCTGTGGCTCACAGATTACAACAATACAGGTGCAGGTTTTGATGAGAACGTGCCAGACGATGTGACTCAGCTCCAGTGGGAGTATGACGAAGAACGTGGTCGTATGTATGTTACTTATCCAGACGAGTAGGGAGCTTCGTGGTGGTGATCCTGGGATAGCAAGGCAGTTTTACTTTTGCTTCTTTTATCGTTTGATTTCGTCCGTAGCCGGACCCTGCCTTCTGAATGATGTATGAATAAATTTGTGTGGACTTGTAAGATAGCTTGTGGCGAGTGTAAGCCAACTCATATACTCATCTCTTCCTACATGTATGCAATGTATTACTATTCTTGCGAACGACGATATGCGCTTCTATCCCCGTCGAGGCCGCTAGCCTTAATAGGGATAGGACCGCATCTTGGGCGTGACAAGTTGGTAATCAGAGCCATACCGACCATAGGAGCCCCTTGCTTGATCAAATTTGGCCGAATCGAGTCTAGTAAAAAACTATTTTGACTCTAGTTATATCGGAGAGTAGGATTCTTTTACTCCTCTTCTATACTCTGGTGAGGTATTCGACTTAGGAATTTTCATTCTACTCCTCTTCTCACTCAAAAAAAAATTTAGGATCACGCGGGTGTTTTGGAAACTATATGATGCCGATGTGACGGAGTTCTGTCATGGTGCCTCCTGTCTGACTTGATTTCTTCCGGGGAGTTGAGCTCCAGGGGATTCTTGACACATCGTTATCATTCAGTTTCTTTAGTATCTCAGGACGGAGGATGTTCGAAATTGCTTCAATACTAGTAGTGGGGAGAGGAGTCCGGCATCCCCAGTACTGGTGGAGAGAGTTCGGATATACTGCCTTACTTAGTATCATTGTGATTACGAATGTCTGAGGTAGACGAGTTTGCGGAGTTTTCTTGAATTATGGTGTGGAAGGTTGAGGGTGCAGTTGTAGCTGGTTACCTTGGGTATGTTCCTGGGTCCGCAACCCGAATCGCATAAACAAGAAAGACTTCGGAAATTCTTAGGTGGGAATCCCAGTAGTTCTTAGGATCATCTCCGACAGATGTATAATGGTTGTACATTTGTTTCGAGCAACCTTAGCTCAATACTTGTTGTGTTATTTCAAGTGGCTTCATGTTCTAATGGTGTTATCAAGATCCTGCAGAAAGCGTTCTTACTATTTGCAGTTTGAATGCAATTGATGATATTCCGTTGCAATTTCTTTCAAGCCGTTGATTCAGCTTATTTCAATCATCTTATCAATGGTTTGCTGATAATTCTGTCCATCTTCAGGATGGCTCCGGCAACTCGTGGGAACCCAGGTCGTGAGGGGGAGCAGTCTGATCCCCCACCACCACCTCCACCTTCGGAGGCATGGCAACCAGTGATGGCCGCAACCAATGCGAACACCCAGATTTTGCTCAGGTTGCTGCAGGAAAGAGAGCAGGGACAGCAAGGTCATCAAGGGAATTTTCAGAATCAGCCTCAGTTCGCAACTCTGAACCAGTTCCTCGCAAATCAGCCCAAGTCCTTCACCTGTTGTGAGCAGCCTCTCGATGCAGACGACTGGCTCCGTGACATGAACAAGCATTTTGAGTACAGCAATGTCAGACCTGCGGACTATGTCAAATTTGCGACTTTCCAGCTCAAGGGTCAAGCAGCAGATTGGTGGCAGCAGTACAAGGATTCTAGAGGTGGTCGTGCAATTATCTGGGATGATTTCTGTCGTGACTTCAGAGCTCATCATATCCCGACGAGCTTTGTCGAGGAGATGTGTGAGAAGTTCAGGAATTTGAAGCAAGGAAGCAAGTCTGTCTATCAGTATAACAATCAAGTTCCAGAATCTGGCCCGCTATGCTAAGCCAGATGTTCCCGATGAGAAGTCAATGATCTACCAGTTCAGAGGTGGTCTCAAGGATGAACTTCAGCCGGGTCTAGTCCTGCAAGAACCTCGTGAGTTTGATCAGTTCTACAACATGGCTCTAAAGGTCGAGGCAACTCAGCTCAGGTTGGAGAACTCAAGGAAGCGATCCAGGGAATCCTATTCTTCTTCTTCCAGCTCTCAGATGGTTCCTAAGGAGCAGAAGTATTGGGTTCCTCCTCCTCTGTTTCGTCCCCCTCAGCAGCAGAGGCAGCACGGTGGTCATGGGCCTTCCCACCCACCCAACCCAGGATTTCAGCAGAGGCCTCAGGCACCCAAGTCAGCAAATGCTCCTCCTCTAGGCAACTTCCGTCCGCTCTCAAAGGTTACTTGTCACAAGTGTGGTCAGAAGGGCCACTACTCCAACAAGTGCAACAACCAGCGGCGTCTTCCGCCTCCTCCTCCTATCAGGCCCCCAGGCAGTGCTATGGTCAAGCACAATCCCAAATCAGCAAGAGTGAACATGGTGAATGCAGCTGAAGCAGAGGATTCTTCTAATGTCATAATGGGTAATCTCTTGGTGAATTCTATTCCTGCAAAAGTTTTGTTTGACACTGGTGCATCGCACTCTTTCATTTCAAGACCTTTTGCAACCAAGCATCATTTGCATCATGAGCAGTTACCTAGGCCGTTGTCAGTAGTTTCCCCGGGTGCTTTCATGCACGCGAGGATGGTGATTCCGGATGTTTCTGTCAAGATGGGCAATTATTCTTTTCTGGCCTCTCCAATTGTTCTCGGCAAGTCGGATATTGATCTTATTCTTGGCATGGATTTTCTTTCTATGAACAAGGCTTATGTTGATTGCAAAGCTAAAGAAGTCCAATTGACTCATCCTTCTGAAGATGTGATCATTTTCGCTGCTCGCGATGACACGATTCGTCTATTTTCTCTCAATGAGAAGGGTGAAATTTCTGCCATTTCTCAAATTCCCGTTGTCTCGGAGTATGAAGATGTCTTTCCAGAAGAGTTGCCAAGAATGCCTCCTCACAAGCCAGTTGAGTTTGTGATTGAACTCGAGCCTGGAACTGAACCGGTGTGCAAGCGTCCTTATAAGCTTGGCCCCGAAGAGCTGAAAGAATTGAAGAAACAGCTAGATGAACAAGAGCGTCTAGGTCTGATCAGACCAAGCTCTTCACCTTGGGGTTGTGGTGTTCTGTTTGTCAAGAAGAAGGATGGCACGGACTGACTATGTGTCGATTACCGTCCATTGAATAAGAAGACAATTAGGAACAAGTATCCACTTCCCAACATCAATGAGTTGTTTGAGCAATTAAAAGGTGCCAAGGTTTTCTCGAAGTTAGATCTCCGTATGGGCTATCATCAAATCCGCATTCGTGAAGAAGATATTCCAAAGACTGCTTTCAGGACGAGTTTTGGCTCATATGAGAACACCGTCATGTCTTTTGGTCTAGCAAATGCGCCTCCGACCTTCTCCAGAATGATGAACTGCATATTCTCTCCTTTCAAGAATGAGTTCGTCTTGGTGTATTTGGATGATATTCTCGTGTTCTCGGAGACTGAAGAAGAGCATGCAGAGCATCTCAGGCTTGTGCTTGACAAGCTGAGAGAACATCGGTTTTATGCTAAGTTCTCCAAGTGTGAGTTTTGGCTCAATGAAGTGGTGTACCTTGGGCATGTCATCTCTGCCGAGGGCATTAAAGTGCACCCTGAGAAAGTTGAGGCAATTGTGAAGTGGGAGCCTCCTCAGAATGTCAAGCAGCTTCGTAGCTTCCTCGGCCTTGCAAGCTATTGCAGAAGATTCGTCGAGAACTTCTCTCAAATTACTAAGCCTCTTTCCAACCTCCTTCAGAAGAATGTCAAGTTTCTGTGGTCTCCTGAGTATGATGTGGCGTTCAATACACTCAAACAGAAGCTGACTTCAGCTCCAGTTCTTGTTCCTCCCGACCAATCCAAGCCTTTTCAAGTGTTTTGTGATGCTTCTCTCCAAGGTCTCGGTGGTGTGCTCATGCAAGATAAGAAAGTTGTGGCTTATACCTCGCGGCAGCTGAAGCCTAGCGAGAAGAACTACCCCACTCATGATCTTGAGCTGGCGGCAGTTGTGCATGCTCTGATGACTTGGAGACATTTATTGTTGGGAAGACCAGTTGAGGTGTTCACCGACCACAAGAGCTTGAAGTACATTTTCACTCAACCCAATCTCAATCTTCGGCAGTCACGTTGGGTGGAAATGATCGAGGACTTCAATCCAAGCATCGAATATACTCCGGGAAAAGCAAATGTCATTGCAGACACGCTGAGCAGAAAGGCATACTGCAACAGTCTTATTCTCAAGCCTCTTCAACCTGAGCTTTGTGAAGCATTCCGCAAGCTCAATCTCCAAATTGTTCCTCAAGGTTTTCTTGCCAATCTTCAAGTCTCTCCGACTCTAGAAGATCAGATTCACCAAGCTCAGCTTCTTGATGCTATGGTGAAGAAAGTGAAGAAAGGCGTGGCCAAGAGCATTCCGAAGTATAAGTGCTTCTGTGTTGATGACAAAGATACCTTGTTCTTCGAGGACCGTCTGGTGGTTCTGAAAGGTGATCTCAGGAAGGTTATCATGGATGAAGCACATAATTCCCTCCTCTCAATTCATCCAGGCAGTTCCAAAATGTATCAGGACCTCAAGAAAACCTTCTGGTGGACTCATATGAAACGTGAGATTGCTCAGTTTGTGAACGAGTGTGATGTTTGTTGCAGAGTGAAGGCGGAACATCAACGTCCAGCAGGCCTCCTTCAGCCTTTGCCAATCCCAAAGTGGAAATTCAATCATGTTGAAATGGATTTCGTCACTGGGTTTCCTAAGTCCAAGAGAGGGAATGATGCCATCTTCGTGGTCATCGACAAGCTCACCAAAGTTGCCCACTTCCTTCCGATCAAAGAATCTATCTCGGCAGCTCAGCTAGCAGAGTTGTACACATCAAGGATAGTTTCTTTGCACGGTGTTCCTAAGCTCATATCCTCAGATCGTGGAAGCATCTTCACTTCCAAGTTTTGGGATTCCTTCCAGACTACAATGGGGACTAATCTCCGTTTCAGCACAGCTTTCCATCCTCAGACTAGTGGTCAAGTTGAGAGAGTCAATCAAATCCTCGAAGATATGCTCAGAGCTTGTGTGATTTCTTTTGGCATGAAGTGGGAAGATTGCCTCCCGTTTGCTGAGTTCTCATACAACAATAGCTTCCAAGCAAGTTCCGGCAAAGCTCCTTTCGAGATTCTCTATGGCAGGAAGTGCCGCACCCCGCTCAATTGGTCTGAAACCGGTGAGCGTCAAATCCTTGGTAATGACATGATCACTGAAGCAGAAGAAATGTGCCATGTCATTCGTGCAAATCTCAAAGCAGCTCAATCCCGTCAGAAGAGTTATTATGATAGCAAGCATCGTGACATGACCTTTTAGATCGATGATTTTGTCTATCTCAGAGTGTCTCCCATGAAGGGCACTCAACGCTTTGGCATCAAAGGCAAGCTTGCTCCATGCTTTGTGGGTCCTTTCAAGATTGTGGGCAAGAGGGGTGACCTTGCCTACCAACTCGAGCTTCCTCCCAATTTCGCAAATGTGCATGATGTGTTTCACGTCTCTCAGCTCTGGAAGTGTTTCAAGACTCCCGAGCGCACCGTTGATGTCCAAGAAATTAATCTCCAAGCAGACCTATCCTATCATGAGCATCCAGTTGCTATCCTTGAAGAAACTGAGCGTAAGACTCGCAACAAGTCAATCAAGTTTCTAAAGGTGAAGTGGTCACATCACTCCGACAAAGAAGCCACTTGGGAACGAGAGGACCATCTCCGTTCCGAATTTCCTGAATTCTTCCGTTCCTAGATCTCGGGACGAGATCCTCTTGTAGTGGGGGAGAGTTGTAACAGCCCAAGTGCAATCCATGTCATTTGTTTCATCCCATGTGGTTGAGTTTGAGTTGTATCATTCCATGTGTGACCTTCGTTGGATGTTTTCAATGCTATCATGAGTTTGAGTTCTACTTGCCATTGTCATTTCATGCATCATGCCATCATGATCATCATATCAAATGCATAATATTCTTGCCATGTTTGATTGGAGAAGGTGGTGTTGATGTGAGTGTATGTGATGTGGAGTGAGTGCATGTGTTGCCTTGTTTGGAGTGCTACTCTAATCCCTCCCATTTCAAAAACCATCCCCTCTTCTCTCTTATTCAAAATATTCCCATGATAATAATTTACTTGCTGTTTTCTCCTATTAAAATGTTGATCATTTCAGAAATATTCTAATATGAGGAATAAACCAGCTCACCATCATGTTTGAAGTTCATCCACCCACAAACATCAAAAACAGATTGCATTTGTTATTAAATGTGATTTTACTTTGTTGCTCTAAAAAATGCTATTTTCTTTTTTATAAAATAGTATGCAATTTTGTGACCCCAACAGTTTTTTTACTTCCCTTAAAAACTTCTCTCTCCGACCTCTGTGATTTTTGCTTTCTCTGGCTAATTCAAAATAGGAAGGGGTTTTGTTTTCTGCAGAGAGAGAGAGAGGAGGTTCTCTGGGCCTCCGCAGCTGTAGCCCAGCAAGTCTTCCGCAGGCGCAGCCCAGCTAGCGCCTCCGCAGCCCGCTCGCTCGCTCGCTTTCCACCCTGGCGCCACGCGGTCCCACCTATCGGCGCCCGTAGCAATCGTCATCGTCCTCCCCTTTCCAGCTCCCTCTCTCAGAGCGCGCTAGCAAGGGACCCGCCATGGCCGAGGTGGCGAGGAGCGCCGTGCCTCCAGGGCCTATAAAGCCTCGGCGTCCGTGCCCTCTCCCTAGGGTTTCCCCCCTTCTCCTCCGCGCCGCCGCCACCTTCTTCCCTTCCCCTTCTTCCTCCTGGTTCTGCTGAAAAGAGAGGGAGAGAGGTTCAGTTTCGTCAAAGAGAAGCAGAGGCGCGCCGCCGTCATCGTCGCGTCGTTTGCCTCCGGGTCTTCCTCCGCTTCGTCCATGGAGTCCAGAGGGACCCCGGGAACTTCATCGACATGTTCCCGCAGCTAGGAGGCGAAGATCCCCCTCCATTCGCGTTGACCCGTCGTCCCCTTCGTCGCCTTCCTCCACTCCGTCAGGCTGCGCCAACCCGTCGTGTCAGGATCGGTTTTCCAGGATTTTAATTCCCAATAATTGGCCCGTGTGCTCACCAGCCCCAGGATTACTGTTAGCTGATGAGACACAAACTTGATACAAAAATTCCAAGCAAAATACAAAAAAATATGCATTACAAGACCATTCTGGTCTATGAGTACAACAAAAGGTTTCTAGTGGTTGATGGCGGAAGCGGTTTGCGGATCGTCAGCGTCTATGGGACTCCATTTCCCACAGGAACAGCTGACCTGGATAACTCCTATCCTCGCGTATCTTCTATCTTCAATGCCTAGGTTCCGGACTGTCGTCGTTGAGCTCCTCTCCAAGCAAGAAATCTGGCCAAGACAATAGCCAGGGACAAGCTAGTGAGTACTTTGAATGTACTCACAAACATCATGAAAACAGGTATAAAATAACAGATGATAATCACGCACTGAAGTAATCCATGATCACTTAGTTAGTCACCAAATAAAATTTATGACGCACGCAAGAAGGTCATCTAAATTAAACATGAATGGCAATCAGGGAATAAAAAGAAATAAAGTAAACCGATCGGGTGTCTGAAGCGACGCCTCGAAAGGATAATAATATAAAGCATGCCTCAGTCGGGCGTCTGAGCGACGCCACATAAAGGGCTTATAAAGAAAATAAATAACAAGCATGCCACAGTCGGGCGTCTGAGCGACACCACATAAAGGGCTTATAAGGAAAATAAATATCAAGCATGCCACAGTCGGGCGTCTGAGCGACACCACATAAAGGGCTTATAAATAAAATAAATAACAAGCATGCCACAGTCGGGCGTCTGAGCGACACCACATAAAGGGCTTATAAAGAAAATAAATAATGAGCATGCCACAGTCGGGCGTCTGAGCGACACCACATAAAGGGCTTATAGAGAAAATAAATAATGAGCATGCCACAGTCGGGCGTCTGAGCGACACCACATAAAGGGCTTATATAAGAATGATCACAATGAGTGTCCAGGAGGTAGAACCATCCCAGGAATACTCAATAATTCAAATAATATAAATGGTTAGTCCACAATAATAACAATCATAATCATCATTTGCCACACGTCATGATCAATGTTCCGGTTTAGAAGTTTTCCTCCGAAGACCGACACTAAGACCGACACTTGACCCATCCCAAACTGTAGTCCTTAACCGTGGACATGGCTATTCGAATAGATATAAACTCTGCAGAGGGTGTACTCTTTACCCACGAGTAACGGATTCCTTTAGTCCACCGGGACTAATTCCGTTTACGGTCTTTGAATTGAAAACACACCTGACCCGCACACACCAGCTTAACTTCCCGATGCCTGGAATCACCCACGACATTCGTTAAGCAAATCTCTAAGTGGGGAGGCTACAACCTCGATTATCATGGGATCATAAAATTTATAACGCGCGCAAACTAGGGGAGCTACCCCCTCGGCTCCAACAGGAAACACCCATGCCCCCGGACCAGGTGGCATGCCTACCGGATGCAGCCGGTATCTTCCACCATGGCCTCTCTGTACGGTGTGTGCTAAGAAAGGGGTTGACAACTTACTGAACCGTACCCTACCTGCAGTAGGGACAAGTGGTAGCACGAAACAAGTATGGGGGTTACTGGCACAAGACTCGATCTATGGTCGACTCAGGAGGTTTATGTGTTCCCTGCATGATTAGCACGACAGATATATTCCACACCAACAGACAGAATCACCACTCGTCATACCTCACCATGCCTTACTGAATATACTCGTCTCAACGAAATATCAGTAACAAGTTCGTGTCTACCCAAGACAGAGACTTTCCCGGATTCCTTCCGGTAGGCATGAAAGGCATACGAGGGTGAATACTGTCACAAGCATTTCAATTCCAACAGCAAGGAATTATCATCATGTTCTTGCAAACATGCTCACTTCATCACATGAAATAATGGATACTTCAAGTCATCTTAGTGTTGTAGTCACATCAAACAACACACAACAAAAATTATGCCAGGGTTCAGAATGCTTGCCTTTAGTGTGTATGCTGACGAGCTCACAGGGTCTCTAGGGGCTATTTATAGGCGGAGCTAAGGCGGTTCGGCGACGGCGGGGATAAGATCGCCGGCCTGTTGCAAGGCCGACGTGGCGACGACTGGCGTTGGTCGGCGCTATCAAACGATCTCCCTACTGCTCAAGGGGGTGAGCAGGCGCGCGCGTGTGGCTGGGGCGATGCTGCCATGGCAGGGCCGGGCTGTAGCCGATGGCTAGCCGCCAAGGGGGCTCGCTGCGGGGTGCCAGAGGTAGCAGAGTGGCACGGGCGAGCGGATGAGCATGGGGCTTGGCCCTGCGGGCGAGCAAAAGCCAGGGGCGCGGGGTTAAGCGAACGCGGCGGCTCGGCTGCGCGCGCGTGCAAAACGTGCGCTCTGGGCTCGCCCAGAGCACGCACGCCATGTGCTCGGTGAATTGCCAAGGCATGCCAGGAGGCTCTAATGCACATGAGTTTTAGCTGGGTGGGGTTATAGACCAAGGTAGAGCTATGTGACATGCTGGTTTGGCCTGGGGAGCTAGTCCACAAAGTAAACTTATTCCCATGCCAAATCTGTTCATGAACACAAGGTGCTCGACAGAATGCCATGGGCATCAAGGCAACTCGACTGGTGGTCAAAATCTCCAGGTTGGGGTCTCTTTAGGTGTAGGTGATGATGGCAAAGCTAGTTGGGCAAAACCCAAAACTTACTAGTGCAAGTTTTGCAAAACTACATTTCTGGTCAGAAAATAAAGGCTGTTATTGCATGTGCTTAAAATCTACTAATGGCTCTGATCTCCTGGACTTAAGAGCTTGGTAGGGTAAACCACAAGAAGGAAAAATCTCATGGGCAATAGGGTAAGATAAAATGGGGTTGCAGTACAAACTACCAAACTGGACCAGAACACAAAAGAGGATGGTTTGCTCAAAATTTCCAAAACACAAGGCTGTTTCTTTGCATAAATGTGATGTAGGAACTTCACATGTCTTCTACAAATTTTTGTAGAATTTTTAAATGAAGTTATCCACTGGTTGTAGTGCAAAAGAGGCTCTAAAAATTATGAGAAACCATTTTAAAAGAAATAAAGCTCAGGAAAATAATTATAGAAATATTTCCACTAATCATATATAATAAAAATGAAATGTTCTTGAGTAGGCACTCAAGTCCAAAAATATTTTTGAAAAGTTTCTACTTGGAGAGAAAACTCCACAACTCAGAAGAAAGAAGTGATCCTGAAATCAATAGATGATCCAGAAAATAAAAATTTAATTTCCTGGAAAATTTTAATTAATAAAACATGGTCAAATTTTTGGGGTGTTACAACACTACCCCTTAAGAAAAATCTCGTCCTCGAGATTTGCTAAGGACGGTTTCAAAAATATTACTCCTACTATCACAAAGTAATATCACAAAAAGTATTTATCCTACTCATGCAACAAGACGTGGCTACAGCGAGTGGACAAATAATTGGTGAACTACAGTGGTGTACTGGCGCTGCGTGGAAAAATCTACGGTTGAGGAAACCGAGAGATTTCTACTTATGGCTACGGTAAATTTAGAATAAATTTCTAAATTTACAAATTACACTGGTCGTACCCGAGTGCAGAGTGCTCTCTCTGGCTGACATGTGGACCCGGGGCCCACTGTCAGTCTCTTCTTCTTCCTCGGGCTCTCCTCTCTTCCTCTCTCTCGCGCGCTTTCCCGCACTTTCTCCACCGGCGGCGTCTAGTGCGTAGAGCATCTAGGCCGTACTGTGGTAGCGCGCGGCTTGCTAGCTGTCGGCGCAGCATGCACTCACCTCGCGGGCCAGTGTGCTGTCGACACTGCTCGCGGATTCACCTCCGAACACCGGCGATCGAGCGACGAGCGGCGCTGGTGGACTTCATTCACCGTACACCGATCTCGAGCTATAAAATGATCGCGGTGCTTCTCTCTTCTTCCTGGCCTCGTTTCCTCCTTTCCTTCCTTCTTCTCCATTTCTGTTTGCAGGAGCTCGAGACGAGGCTCTAATGGCGGAGGTGATGCCGGACTGGTACACGATCCTGATGTGCGGAGGGTTGGCGGCAGTGCTGGGGTTCTCCGTGCTCTTGTGCGCGATGATCCTCGATGATCATCGTGATGCTGCTGCTCGAGTGTTGGCACTTCGCGGCGGCGGTGATCATGAGGATTAGGTGTCGGTGTCAGGTGCTAACTGCTACTGCTGTCAGTGTGCTGGAGGCAATCTGTACTAGAATAATAACCCACACATTTCTCTTTCAGAAATTGTGGTGTGTCAGTGCGGTGATCTGTTAGGTGCAAAATGTGTACGTGGTTTAGTGTGTGTGGTCGAGTGATTGTGGCTGTTAGCCTGATGTCGTGGTGCTGCGTGAATTTAAATCTATGTCATGGGGAAATATTTGTTGCAATGGTTCAAGGAAAATCCAACCTCGAGATTTACGGAGAGTGAAAACAGTTGATCAAAAATTATAGTAGAAACAAATTCACTCACATCAATTTAAACTAAACAGTTTATTCATAGCACAAACTTAGGATACAACGCATAAGCTGCATCACATAAATAAACGCTAGGCTAACAAACATAGTAGTGGCGTCTACAACGCAAACGCAAGATAGGCTGGGTCCTGAGAAAATGTCTCCGGCACTCGGGCACATTCTTCTTCTACCGGAGGAAGCGGATTGACCAGTCGAAGAACACACCTTTCCTGGTCTGGCCTCAGTGGTCTGCCAATGGCGATTTGAGCGTTCAAATCAGTGAGGCTCTGGAGATAACCCATTACTCGCTGGGTCAAACGCTCCTGAGTGATGACGTACTGGGCAAGGTTGGCCAGTACCGGATCCCTCTCAATTCGTCCACCAGGAAAAGATGCTACTTCTCCGGGTGCTGCACGACTCGGGAAGTAATAATACCCCCTTTCGCTGGCATAGGGTACTGCGAATCGAAGGCGAGCAAGCGCTTCGTACGCAGCAGCTTCTATGGCCATTTGCGGAGTCGGCATAGATTTCCCCACGAAGGAGACTTCCGTTGGGTCTTGGTTTGGGTTTGCGGGGGGGATGTGCACTACTGCCCAATATTTCGAGGCAGATGGGGTGATTCTCGTTTTGAGCAGCTCATACTGGGGTGGATGGGTAGAACTCATGGTACTGCAGGTAAAGTCCCACAGTATTCTGACAAAACTACCTGGGGTTGCATCTGGAGTTCTCAAATGAATACTAGGGCTCGGCATGGCAAAAGTGGCTGTGAGAGCTGTGCACAAAGTGGGAGATGCTTGGTAAGGTCACGGAGTGGCCTCTTATATAGCATCAGGGCTGGGTTACCTACTTTGGTGTGGGGGCAAACTAGTTTGTCGGTTTTGCGCTATGGGGGGGTCGGGGTCAAAGCCACAGATATACGTATCTCACAAAAGTGACGTATTACTGTGGGTGTCGTCTGGGCTGGTTTTTGGTAGCTACGCCCGGAATTTAATATGCAACCGAACGCCTACTCATGCGTGGCTACGATTCAAAATAATGGCATACAAGCAGACTGCATTTATTCATGGCAATTACAAGGTCACACTGTTACATGGCATAGAATACTAAGACTCGGTACTACTTGAGTGACTTAGTCTACCTCGTTAATATCTAATCGAGTGTGCCTTGTGGACGTCGAGGCTTCTCCATGGGCCTCACCATCGGGGTTTGCTGGATGGGGTTGTGGAGCTGCAGGGTCAGGGTAGCGATGATGACCATCGCGGGGGTTGGTGGTCACAATCCCGTTGGAGCGTGTCCCCAAAAGGCGACGAAGCTCCTCCGGGGATACAAATGCATTCCGGTCGGCTGCAGGGGCAGACCTCAAGGACTCAATCGGCTGTCCAAACAGCACGACTGGGTTGTCGGCGTTGGGCACATCTTCTCCTCTTGCCGGGGCTCAACGAGCAAGTTCTCCACGAGCGGCGATCAGATCAAGAGTGACCTGATCGAACAATGCCTCTAGTGCACTTACATAGCGCACCAGATGCAGCAATGCAGGGTCCGTCTCGTGGTCTCCGTTGGCAACCTGGGGTGGCCTACTATACCCGTCATGGCTGGGGTGGTAGTAGAACGAGCGGCAGTTAACTCTTGGCGACAGGTGCCGGAGTTGAACTATAGCCTCTCGAGCGGCCAGCTGGATGGCTTGTGGCTCAAAGGAAGTTGTCCTTCCGGTGAACTTGTAGGGGCGTTCTGGCGCTATACCCCTACCATAGATGTGCACCGTGGCCCAGAATTGTCGGCTCTCACCGCTCATGAGCCCTTGGTACACAACATATTCTGGGGGCTCCTCTAATGCAAAGGCACGACGGGTGAGGTTTGCTAGCACGGTGACAAAACCTCCAAGGTTGGTTGCTGTGGTCTCATTGTGAACAATGGGGCCAGGCATCTTGGCTTGGTTTTGGGGTAGAGGCTATGCTGTGCTGGGTTGGGGCTAGCGTTCCCTTTTATAGAAAAAGAGAACGGAGTCTTCCTTCGCACGCTTGCGAATGAGACAAATTAGGTGTCGGTCACTGGCGCGTGATCGACAGGCTAGGCTGGGTGGTTGGGCACCGACTGCCAAAAGGTGTCGGGGTCACTGTGTGGCTATCGTAAACGAGAAGCTTGGCTGGGATTAGGTTAAGGTCTGGGAGGGTGGTAACCTAGGTTTATTGACCTGGCTAAGATAGGATTAGCCAACGGTCAGCCTGGCTCTGATACCAAGGTTGTCAGGACCGGTTTTCCAGGATTTTAATTCCCAATAAATGGCCCTTGTGCTCACCAGCCCCAGGATTACTGTTAGCTGATGAGACACAAACTTGATACAGAAATTCCAAGCAAAATACAAAAAAATATGCAGTACAAGACCATTCTGGTCTATGAGTACAACAAAAGGTTTCTAGTGGTTGATGGCGGAAGCGGTTTGCGGATCATCAGCGTCTATGGGACTCCATTTCCCACAGGAATAGCAGACCTGGATAACTCCTATCCTCGCGTATCTGCTATCTTCGATGCCTAGGTTCCGTACTGTCGTCGTTGAGCTCCTCTCCAAGCAAGAAATCTGGCCAAGACAATAGCCAGGGACAAGCCAGTGAGTACTTTGAATGTACTCGCAAACATCATGAAAACAGGTATAAAATAACAGATGATAATCACGCACTGAAGTAATCCATGATCACTTAGTTAGTCAACAAATAAAATTTATGACGCACGCAAGAAGGTCATCTAAATTAAACATGAATGGCAATCAGAGAATAAAAAGAAATAAAGTAAACCGATCGGGTGTCTGAAGCGACGCCTCGAAAGGATAATAATATAAAGCATGCCTCAGTCGGACGTCTGAGCGACGCCACATAAAGGGCTTATAAAGAAAATAAATAACAAGCATGCCACAGTCGGGCGTCTGAGCGACGCCACATAAAGGGCTTATAAGGAAAATAAATATCAAGCATGCCACAGTCGGGCGTCCGAGCGACACCACATAAAGGGCTTATAAAGAAAATAAATAACAAGCATGCCACAGTCGGGCGTCTGAGCGACACCACATAAAGGGCTTATAAAGAAAATAAATAATGAGCATGCCATAGTCGGGCGTCTGAGTGACACCACATAAAGGGCTTATAAAGAAAATAAATAATGAGCATTCCATAGTCGGGCGTCTGAGCGACACCACATAAAGGGCTTATATAAGAATGATCACAATGAGTGTCCAGGAGGTAGAACCATCCCAGGAATACTCAATAATTCAAATAATATAAATGGTTAGTCCACAATAATAACAATCATAATCATCATTTTCCACACGTCATGATCAATGTTCCGGTTTAGAAGTTTTCCTCCGAAGACCGACACTAAGACCGACACTTGACCCATCCCAGATTGTAGTCCTTAACCGCGGACACGGCTATTCGAATAGATATAAACTCTGCAGAGGGTGTACTCTTTACCCACGAGTAACGGATTCCTTTAGTCCACCGGGACTAATTCCGTTTACGGTCTTTGAATTGAAAACACACCTGACCCGCACACACCAGCTTAACTTCCCGATGCCTGGAATCACCCACGACATTCGTTAAGCAAAACTCTAAGTGGGCAGGCTACAACCTCGATTAGCATGGGATCACAAAATTTATAACGCGCGCAAACTAGGGGAGCTACCCCCTCGGCTCCAACCGGAAACACCCATGCCCCCGGACCAGGTGGCATGCCTACCGGATGCAGCCGGTATCTTCCACCATGGCCTCTCTGTACGGTGTGTGCTAAGAAAGGGGTTGACAACTTACTGAACCGTACCCTACCTGCAGTAGGGACAAGTGGTAGCACGAAACAAGTATGGGGGTTACTGGCACAAGACTCAATCTATGGTCGACTCAGGAGGTTTACGTGTTCCCTGCATGATTAGCACGACAGATATATTCCACACCAACAGACAGAATCACCACTCGTCATACCTCACCATGCCTTACTGAATATACTCATCTCAACAAAATATCAGTAACAAGTTCGTGTCTACCCAAGACAGAGACTTTCCCGGATTCCTTCTGGTAGGCATGAAAGGCATACGAGGGTGAATACTGTCACAAGCATTTCAATTCCAACAGCAAGGAATTATCATCATGTTCTTGCAAACATGCTTACTTCATCACATGAAATAATGGATACTTCAAGTCATCTTAGTGTTGTAGTCACATCAAACAACACACAACAAAAATTATTCCAGGGTTCAGAATGCTTGCCTTTAGTGTGTGGGTAGGCGATGAGCACTCCAAAAATTTTGAAAGTTTTTGTCTCTCTCCATTTCCTATTTTGAAAGTATTTGCATCATCACGCAATTCGAAAACAGTACAGAAAAGTTATTGGAAAAATTTTCAAAAAAATTTGAAAATAAACTAGATGGAATTTGGGAAACAGCAGAAAAAGAATCAGGTCTATTGGAGTTGTATTTTAAAAGTTATAGCAAGTCAAAGTTCAGGTCAAATATATTTTTAAAATAAATCAGAAAAAGAAAATGGTTCGAATCGAATATGCTTTCGAGGAGGAGAAGACGTACTTTGGGGGTTTACGCTATCACTTGAGCCAGCGCGGCCGATGCTGGGTCACTGACAGTGGGTCCATCGGGCCCACTGGTCAGGTTTGACCAGTCGCCTCTTCCCTCCCTCCTCCTGCGGCAGAGACGGGGCGCGACTCCGGCGATCGTCGCCGGCGTACGGAGGCTCCTAGGGTCCTCCTACGGTTGGGAATGGATCCGACACTCTAGGGCGGTCCTCCCGGTGGTCGCCATGACCGGGGGTTTGGAGGGGTTCGCCGGCGGCGAGCTCCGAGGCGGCGGCGGTTTTCTGGTCAATAGGGGGTTCGTCCCAGGGTGGCTCCCAGTTGACGTTGAGAAGTGGAGTGGCTCTGTGGAGTCAAGGGTAATCTAACTGCGGCGAGGGGAGGACGAGGGAGGCCCTGGCTGCGACAAATTTTGCCGAGGGACGTCGGCGGCCAAAGCTACCGGAGGTGAGGGAGACGACGGCGTCCGGCTAAATTGAAGCAAGGGAGAGCTACCTATGGCTTGACTGAGTATGCTGACGAGCTCACGGGGTCTCTAGGGGCTATTTATAGGCGGATCTAAGGCGGTTCGGCGACGGCGGGGATAAGATCGCCGGCCTATTGCAAGGGCGACGTGGCGACGACTGGCGTTGGTCGGCGCTATCAAACGATCTCCCTACTGCTCAAGGGGGCGAGCTGGCGCGCGCGTGTGGCTGGGGCGGTGCTGCCATGGCAGGGCCGGGATGTAGCCGATGGCTAGCCGCCAAGGGGGCTCGCTACGGCAGCGCTGCGGGGTGCTAGAGGTAGCAGAGTGGCACGGGTGAGCGGATGAGCACGGGGCTTGGCCCTGCGGGCGAGCAAAAGCCAGGGCGCGGGGTTAAGCGAACGCGGCGGCTCGGCTGCGCGTGCGTGCAAAACGTGCGCTCTGGGCGCGCCTAGAGCACGCACGCCATGTGCTCGGCGAATTGCCAAGGCATGCCAGGAGGCTCTAATGCACATGAGTATTAGCAGGGTGGGGTTATAGACCAAGGTAGAGCTATGTGACATGCTGGTTTGGCCTGGGGAGCTAGTCCACAAAGTAAACTTATTCCCATGCCAAATCTGTTCATGAACACAAGGTGCTCGACAGAATGCCATGGGCATCAAGGCAACTCTACTGGTGCTCAAAATCTCTAGGTTGGGGTCTCTTTAGGTGTAGGTGATGATGGCAAAGCTAGTTGGGCAAAACCCGAAACTTACTAGTGCTAGTTTTGCAAAACTACAGTTCTGGTCAGAAAATAAAGGCTGTTATTGCATGTGCTTAAAATCTACTAATGGCTCTGATCTCCTGGACTTAAGAGTTTGGTAGGGTAAACCACAAGAAGGAAAAATCTCATGGGCAATAGGGTAAGATAAAATGGGGTTGCAGTACAAACTACCAAACTGGACCAGAACACAAAAGAGGATGGTTTGCTCAAAATTTCCAAAACACAAGGCTGTTTCTTTGCATAAATGTGATGTAGGAACCTCACATGTCTTCTACAAATTTTTGTAGAATTTTTAAATGAAGTTATCCACTGGTTGTAGTTCAAAAGAGGCTCTAAAAATTATGAGAAACCATTTTAAAAGAAATAAAGCTCAGGAAAATAATTATAGAAATATTTCCACTGATCATATATAATAAAAATGAAATGTTCTTGAGTAGGCACTCAAGTCCAAAAATATTTTTGAAAAGTTTCAACTTGGAGAGAAAACTCCACAACTCAGAAGAAAGAAGTGATCCTGAAATCAATAGATGATCCAGAAAATAAAAATTTAATTTCCTGGCAAAATTTTAATTAATAAAACATGGTCAAATTTTTGGGGTGTTACACGTCATCTCCTCCTCGCCGCTACATCGATTAGCCCCGCAGTGAGCATCGCCTTCTCCTTCCCCCTCTCTGTCTCGTGCGTAGCCTCGCCTAGCTGCGTTCAGGTCGCTGTTTCGCCGTCGCCGCCATGATCGAGCCGAGCGCAATCTCGTGCTCGAGCTCCTCATCGCCGCTACGTTTAGCTTGTGCTTGGTGCGGAAATGGATTCGTCTGTGTGCCCACAACCTCCGCCAGTGCCCGCTGTCTTCGATTGCCGTCGTATCGCCGCGAATTTCATCGCCGTCGTGTCGCTGTCGCCGGGCAGAGGGGATGCCTTGGTGTTTATATTTGTTGCATTAGAAGCCTCCTCGGTCAGGTACCGCATCGCTAGCTCAGTGGCTTCGGCTCGGGGAGAGGACCGAGAGGTCCAGGGATCGAATCCCCCCCCCCCCCCCCGGCCTTTTTATTTTTCGGTGCGTGTACTGTGCGTGTGTGTGCGTGTGTGGTCTGTGTTTGTGTGGATCCCGTGTGGCTGCGTGGAGATCCCGTGTGGCTATGTGTGTTCTTTGCTGTGCGTGTGTGTGTCCCTGTGTGTGTGTGTGCTGTGTGTGAGTGTGTGTGTGACAGGTGGACCCTGTGGGGCCACCCTGTCATACTCAGGGAGGGGCCTGGCTCACTGCCAGTGGGACCCCTCCCCTTTTTCTATTTATTTTTGTTTGTTTTGTCACACTGTTTGTTTTTTTCCCTGTTTTGGAAGTGCTGCCAAATCAGGACATTGCCATTTTTGGTCATGTCCAATTAGGGAAGGTTTTGACTCATAAGTGATTGTATGTATTTTCGAGCTAGGTTTTGGGCAATTTACAAATGCAAATATATAAGTGTGATATATGATTTTGGGGTAGAATTTCCCAAGGAATCCAATGGTGCAATTTGTTTGGGCATTTGAGTAAGTTTGCAAAATGTCATTTTTGTTCCAACATGTCATTTTGCCATTTTCACATGAATTAATCTAGGCATCATATGTGATACTTCTCAACATGAATATGCTAGTGTTTTGTGGGTACTAGGCCCTGGTATTTTTGTTTGGCATGATAAACTTGTGGATGAGTGGGTTTCTTGCTGTTAACATGCTAAGAAATAACACTGTTTTCATGTCCCAATATTGCTAAGTGTTGGATGCTGTTATTTTCTTACCATGTTTAGAGGATGGTTCCCATGAATGTAGTGTTCCTTGAGTTTGGGGCCTTAACATGTTTTGTTGAGCTCTTCATGCTCTACCTAATTGTGCTAAGAACTTGAGCATTAAGCCCTTGCATCATATTTAAGACCTGTTGTCAAGTTGCTATTCTGTTAACTTGTGTCCAGTTTTGCCCTTGCTAAATTTGTCTGAGAATCTGTTGTTATTTTTATGCCAAGTTTAGAGGATGCTACCAAGTGCTATGTTGTGTTCTAGCTCATGCTCAGTGCTAGTGTTTTGTTGTAGATGTTGCCTTCTATAACCCTGTTAATTTTCATGCCATGAAAGTTGTTGTAGCATATATAAATCATGATGTCAATATGTCATCTGGTTAACTCAGATTCTAGAAAAACTGGAATTTTCAGTCCCTAAAAACTGATTCAACATGCCATCTTGTGAGCTTCATTGCTATTGATCTATGCTTCCTTTCAAGTTTGTGCAGTTGGATGAATTGATAAGCATGCTGCATAGTTTCTGTACATGCCTTGGTTTTGATTTAAAACCTGCTGTAGCTCTGGCTATGTGTGTGACAAGATGCCATGTTGCTGTTTGTGGACAGATTGTGTGTTTGAATGTTTTGTGACTTGTGGGTGCTATACTCCATTGTTTTGCTTGATCTTTAGCTCTATTCTTGCTAGATTTTCATTACCTATCCAGTGGCATCCTTGGAACACCAAGGTATAGCCTAGAATATCCGGATCCCGACACTATTTTTGCCTTGCTAGATGTCTCGCTTTTACAGTTATGTTACGTTACCTACCACTTAATCAGTCAGCCTCCTAAATTTCCATGAAAGCCTCTAACCCTTCCACTACCTAGCAAACATTGATTGGCTATGTTACCGCTGCTCAGCCCTTATCTTATAGCGTTGCTAGTTGCAGGTGCAAGCTTTCCATGTGTCAACATGGATCTGGTTTATATCACTATATTTATTGTTATTTAAATTAATGCACATATATATCTGGCAACGGTGGAAGGCTTGGCCTTTTGCTCAGTGTTTTGTTCCGCTTGAGCCGCACTAGTTCCGAGTACCGGTGTTATATTCCATATTTTTGCGCTCCTAACATGCTCGGGGTTGTTATGGGGACCCCTTTGACCATTCGTTTTGGATTAAAGCTTGTCTGGCAAGACCCAACTTTGGTACTACATTTGCTAAACAACTTAATAAAATTTGCGTAGGGCATAGCTACCCCGTGGATAATTAATCAACCCCCGGGCCAGTGCTCCTCATGAGTGTTGGTCCAAACCGGGCGATGTCCGACGCCCCCTGGTCCTCCAGGGTTTCAGCCAACCCGACGTCTTTCCCATCAGGTAGTGCCCTGAGAAAGAGGTACGCGCGGCTCCTATTGGGATCTGGCCTGCCGGGCGGTCTTGCTGGACTTGTTTTACCTTTCTCGAATGTCTTGCGCGAGGAATTCCGATTATTCTTCGGGCTGTCTCGATGTTGCGGTTTTCCAGTGGAATTGCCTAGGAAGATCACGAGATTCGTGGTCGAGGTTATTCCCGCGGCGTGTGGTTAGTTTGTGATGGATGAGTTGGAGCACCCCTGTAGGGTTTAATCTTTTCGGAAAGCCGTGCCCGCGGTTACGTGGCAACTTGGAAACTTGTTTAACACCCGGTTATAGTAAACTTGAAGTAAACTCAAATAAAATACACCAACTGTGTGCGTAACCGTGACTGTCTCTGCTCGTGAACATGAACCGAGAGAGAACACGGTGGGGTTATGATTGACGTAAGTAGGTGTTCAGGATCACTTAGTGATCATGCTAATTCACGATCGTCTTACGTAGACCACCATATTTACATTCATGTTCTCGTAAGTTAGCCACCAAATATATGCTTAGTGCTTGCTGCAGCCTCACGACTTAACCAATTCCTTACCCAATGGCTTACATAGTTTCGGTACCCGGGTTATGAGATTGCTGAGTCCCTGTGGCTCACAGATTACAACAATACAGGTGCAGGTGTTGATGAGAACGTGCCAGACGATGTGACTCAGCTCCAGTGGGAGTATGACGAAGAACATGGTCGTATGTATGTTACTTATCCAGACGAGTAGGGAGCTCCCTGGTGGTGATCCTAGGATAGCAAGGCAGTTTTACTTTTGCTTCTTTTATCGTTTGATTTCGTCCGTAGCCGGTCCCTGCCTTCTGAATGATGTATGAATAAATTTGTGTGGACTTGTAAGATAGCTTGTGGCGAGTGTAAGCCAACTCATATACTCATCTCTTCCTACATGTATGCAATGCATTACTGTTCTTGCGAACGACGAGATGCGCTTCTATCCCCGTCGAGGCCGCTAGCCTTAATAGGGATAGGACCGCATCTTGGGCGTGACATCGCCCCTCCATCCTTCACCGCCTTCAGGAAGACTTCTAGACCATTATCATGGTAGCATGAATTATATACTATAACCTTCGTTGCCTTCACTTCGGTTAGGTAGTTTGCTAGGTAATCTTGAGTAAATTCCTTCGAAAACCACTGAAAAGAGACAACTTTCAGGTATTCATGTCTAATAGAGGAACTTGTTCTTGGCTGGAAAAGAAGGCAATAGATTACTTACCATCCTAAAGTTCACTGATGTCTTGGATAAAGTATAAATAAAGAGTTTAATTCCAATCAGATGTCTCTTCTGCCTAAAAAATTTTCTTAGTTTCCTCACTTGATGCTTGTTCATGTTTATCTCATTGCCTCATATGCAAAGGGGGTCAAAGCGGGAATCAGTACCGCTGACATATGTACCTACAAGCAACAAATAAATGTTACTCCCTCCGTCTCATAATATAAGAGTGTTCTTGACACTAGTGTAGTGTAAAAAACGCTCTTATATTATGGGATGGAGGGAGTAGAACCTAAGATGCAATTGCACAAATGATGTAAAATATTATAAGAAAATGGGATGTGACTAACCTCGATGGTAAACAATATCATCGCGCATCGTAGCCCTACATAAGCACACAGAAAGGCGTGTTAAATACAACAGGGTTAACATCCACCAAAAATAACAACTGTAATTAAACGACAGTATCTCCGGTGATATTTTCATTGCGAGGAGTAGCACGGTAACAAAGGGACAGGTATTGGTGAAATTAAACTGGATAGTTCATACTTGAACAGCAGTGCGCATTACTGAAATAAACAACGGACGTGTTAACTTCAGAGTACAGACAACCTAACATAGTCATTAAAACTTATACCAGTGAAACTGAAATTGACACGGTTAAACATCGCGAGCTAGTTCATACTTGGTAAATCCCAAGGGGTAGTTGCTGGGGTACTTCAACTCGGCCAGAGCCCGCACAAAGTCGGTGGCTAGGTGTTCCTGCTGGTCGTAGCATGGATCAGTAGCGCTAACATATGTACCTACAAGCATCAAGTAAATGTTAGAAGCTAAACGACAATTGAACAAATGATGTAAAATACTACTCCCTCCGTCCCATAATATAAGAGCGTTTTTGACACTATAGTGACTAATCTCGACGGTAAACAACATCATCGTGCAATGTGACACTGCGTAAGTACATGGAAAGGCATGTCAATTACAATAGGGTTAACATACACCAAAAAATCTAATGGTCATTGAAGGACATCATCTCCAGTGATATCTTCTTTGCGAGAGTAGCACGGTACCGAATGGACAGCGTAAAAATGGATATAACTGTTCACTACAGCAGGCTTAACAGCAACCTAGCATGGGCATTGTAAGTTTGTAACTGGTATTGGTGAAATTGAACTGGACAGTTCATACTTGAACAACACAGTGCGCAAAACTGAAATAAACAACGGACGTGTTAACTACACAGTACAGACAACCTAACATGGCAATTTAAACGTGTACCGTTGAAACTGAAATTGACACGGTTAAACATTGCAACTGGTATTCATAATAATGAACTAGATAGTTCATACTTGGTAAATCCCGAGGGGTGGTTGCTTGGGCATTTCATCTCGACTAGAGCCCGTCCAAAGTTGGCAGCGAGGTGTTCCTGTGGATCAAAGCGTGGATCAGTACCGCTATAGTATGTACGTGTTAAAACAACAAGTGTTAGAAGTGTGGGGCACTTCATCTCGGCCAGAGCCCGCACCAAGTTGGCGGCGGTGGCGGCAAGGTGTTCCTCCGGGTCGGCATGCATAGCGTCCACCGCGCCATCGACCGCCATGATCAGCTCCTCGACCTCCGCGTGATATATGGTTGGGCTTACGCGGGGATGCTCGGCGATAGGGGTGGGGATGTGGAGGCATGAGGGTGGTTCGCAGGCTCCATCTGAGCAATCAGGTCGGGGCGGTGATGGAGATCGGAGGTTACCTTACAACAACGACGAGCGAGACTGGGGCAGAACATAGATTTGGTTGCGGCGGCGGCGACGGTTTGGGCTGCAGTTAGAGGGGGCGGTGGGGGATAGGGGGAATGTGATGGGTGGATATGGGGTGGGAAGAATAACTTCTGAAATCGCGCGCCTATTGAAAATTTGGCGGCGAAACTTGAACCTTACGGGGGGGAACACGCAACGTAGACGAAGCGCATCAAATACCCGTGTGCGAGAAAAGAGAAAATTGGTGATCCTGCGTCAGAAAAATTTCAAGCCTTCTCTCTCTCGTGTACATCGGCGTTTCGCAAGCGGTTCGTTGTAAGAAAACGTTTGCCGTCAAAGTTGTATTTTTGTAAAACTGATAGTATCAGATAGTACATGATACTTTGCTTGGTGTTCAAATATTTGCCAAAGCATACGTGTCGTATAACCACACTACACCATGCCTAAATTGAAGTACAAGCACAAAAGGCCTAGAAAGTACAAAAAAGGACTAAATAAGGTAAACGAGCCTGAAAAAATGTCAAATTTTGGACACAGTGCATTCACCGCAACATATTGAGGTCATGCCTAGGCACCACACGAGGTAACATGTTTTTCAGGCATGTTTTCCATTTTTCTAGAGTTACAAAACAAATAAACGGCACATATGTGTTTGCCTCTTCCCACGCATATCCTTTAAAATTCTATTAATTTCCTGTAAATCCATGAAAAGTTATTCAACGGCACAATTACGAATTTTTGAGTCCTTTTTGAACACATTTTCATGTACAGAACGTTGGAACTTGAATTATAAGCAGTAAATGCCCAGAAAAGTACACAAAAAGACTAAATATGGTAAACGAGCCTGAAAAAAATGTGAAATTTGGATACGGTGTATTTTAATGGGTATGATGACCATAGAAAATAATTCAAGTTGAAAGGACCAAGGAAATATGGGTTCCCCTTGAAAACATGGTGATTTCGATCGCCGAACCATGAAACTCCATAGGTGATGGTCCGGTATATAAAGAGTGTGTATGACGACATTATCCATACCTCCTCAAATATTGACCGCATCATATTGAGGTCATGCCTCGGCACCACACGATGTAACATGTTTTCAGGCATGTTTTCCATTTTTCTAGAGTTACAAAACAAATAAATGACACATCTATGGTTGCCTCTTCCCACACGTATCCTTTAAAATTATATTAATTTCCTGTAAATACATGAAAAGTTATTCAATGACACAATTACGAATTTTCGAGTCCTTTTTGAACACCTTTTCATGTACAGAACGTTCGAACTTGAATTATAAGCAGTAAATGCCTAGAAAAGTACACAAAAAGACTAAATATGGTAAACGAGCCTGAAAAATGTGAAAGTTGGACACGGTGTATTCTAGTGGGTATGATAACCGTAGAAAATAATTTAAGTTGACAGGACCAAGGAAATATGGGTTCTCCTTGAAAACATGGCGATTTCGCTCGTCGAACCATGAAACTCCATAGGTGATGGTTCGGTATATGAAGAGTGCGTATGACGACATTATCCATACCTCCTCAAATATTCACCGCATCATATTGAGGTCATGCCTAGGCACCACACGAGGTAACATGTTTTTTAGGCATGTTTTCCATTTTTCTAGAGTTACAAAACAAATAAACGACACATTTGTGGTTGCCTCTTCCCACACATATCCTTTAAAATTCTATTAATTTCCTGTAAATACATGAAAAGTTATTCAACGACACAATTACGAATTTTCGAGTCCTTTTTGAACACCTTTTCATGCACAGAACGTTCGAACTTGAATTATAAGCAGTAAATGCCTAGAAAAGTACACAAAAAGACTAAATATGGTAAACGAGCCTGAAGAAATGTGAAATTTGGACACGGTGTATTCTAGTGGGTATGATGACCATAGAAAATAATTCAAGTTGAAAGGACCAAGGAAATATGGGTTCCCCTTGAAAACATGGCGATTTCGCTCCCCGAACCATGAAACTCCATAGGTGATGGTCCGGTATATGAAGAGTGTGTATGATGACATTATCCATACCTCCTCAAATATTCACTGCATCATATTGAGGTCATGTCTAGGCACCACACGAGGTAACATGTTTTTCAGGCATGTTTTCCATTTTTCTAGAGTTACAAAACAAATAAACAAGACATTTGTGGTTGCCTCTTCCCACACATATCCTTTAAAATTCTATTAATTTCTTGTACATAAATGAAAATTTATTCAACGACGCAATTACGAATTTTCGAGTCCTTTTTGAAGACCTTTTCATGTACAGAACGTTCGAACTTGAATTATAAGCAGTAAATGCCTAGCAAAGTACACAAAAAGACTAAATATAGTAAACGAGCCTGAAAATGTGAAATTTGGACACGGTGTATTCTAGTGGGTATGATGATCGTAGAAAATAATTCGAGTTGAGAGGACCAAGAAATTATGGGTTCCCCTTGAAAACATGACTATTTCGCTCCCCGAACCATGAAACTCCATAGGTGACGGTCCGGTATATGAAGAGTGCATATGACGACATTATCCATACCTCCTCAAATATTCACCGCATCATATTGAGGTCATGCCTAGGCACCACACGAGGTAACATGCTTTTCAGACATGTTATCCATTTTTCTAGAGTTACAAAACAAATAAGCGACACATCTGTCGTTGCCTCTTACCACACATATCCTTTAAAATTCTATTAATTTCCTGTACATACATGAAAAGTTATTCAACGACTCCATTACGAATTTTCTAGTCCTTTTTTAACACCTTTTCATGTACAGAACGTTCGAACTTGAATTATAAGCAGTAAACGCCTAGAAAAGTACACAAAAAGACTGAATATGGTAAAAGAGCCTGAAAAAATGTGAAATTTGGACACAGTGCATTCTAGTGGGTATGATGATCGTAGAAAATAATTCAAGTTGAAAGGACCAAGTAAATATGGGTTTCCCTTGAAACTTTGTGATTTGTTTGGGCAAACAGTTACTTTGCAAATGCCGTATGCGTTCACCCCATTCTACGCTGTGTTCTGATTGGCTAGAACCCCAGCCACACAGATCGTGCATGCGCACCGTAGGATGCACCGCGGTCGAAGGGCAATCCACACTTCTCCCGTCACACCCGTATACTGTAGTTGGGATTTTATTTCGTACATGCACTAAATTAAGCTGCCAACAAAAACTTTAATGGCATTAATCACACACGGTTCATGTTTACGAACCGTTTCCTACGTGGACCCTCTACCCCGGCCCTCTCCCCCTTTGTCCTCATTCGCACTGCTGTATAGTTACTCGTTCTTCACCTCGGCCCACCCAAATCTTCGAGCTCGACGATGCTTGTCGCAGCCGGCTGCCGCCGACGAACGCCACCGCATTTTGTTTCATCCCCTCGCCGACGCCTATTGGCGCCGACTTTCTCGACGCTGCTCGATTGGGGATTTCTGCGGGATTGGGCCATTTTTTTTCTAATGTAGAACTAGGTAATTAATTTTGCCAAATATTTAAGCATCCCTTATCGCAGTTCGTATGTCCGTGTCAATCACCCGAGGAAAAAAAAGTTGTCGTAGTGTCCACAGTTCAAGCACAAATCAGGCATGAACAATTTAATCGAACATTTACATGCTCAAATTGGTACAGTGCATCGTTGGAGGAGTAATTTAAAAAACATTAGATCACTATTTTACATCAATATAATATATATGAACTGGGCACGCACAAAAGTGCTACTGTCCCTATCACCGACGCAGCACGCACAACTGTCATCGTCCATCGATATCGTGTCGTTCCTTGGCTCAGGAGGATAGGACGTCGCCAACTCGATGACCTACACCTCGATCGTCCGAGGAAGGGTCAGCCTTGACATTGGTGACCGCCGCTACTGCCTCGGACGCGGCTCTCACCAGGATTGCGGCGTCTGCCAGGTCTTCGTACATCGTCCCGGCAGCCGACGAGATCCTGGCTATCGCCAGTGCTGCAACAACGGCCGCCAGGCCTCCCCCGGCGTCCGGAGCTGTGTCCTCCTCCATCTGGGACATAAGCATGCGCCTCGTGCGGCGATCACTACCGCAGTTGTCCTTGCGGCGTCACGGTTCCCGCTCCGCCGCCCGCACCATCCGTCGCACTCTACGCCGAGCCCGCAATAGCGCCTGCTGGCGATCCCTAGCTGCTTTCAAGACGACCATGGCTAACCTATTGGCTTGCTTGTGTCGTGACTCCTGCCTCCTCTTGTTGTCTTCGGGAGAGGTGGTGGCATGACCGTCGACCCTCAAGCCGACCATCGCGCCGGCAGCCTGGATTCTGCCATCGCCCAACTCCATCCTGTCGTCGGCCATTGGGGGTTTGACAGTATGTGTGGCAACTAGCCAGGGGATCATTGACTCGGCTTGCCCCCGCCGGCCATCGTTGTGTTATTTATAGCTAGCTACTGCCAAGGCCAAGGGGATTGGGGATTTTACAATTTACCAATGTGGCTGGCGCTTGCGCTTGCGCGGGAAGCATTGGCTCGAGGGCGGGAAGACTAAATGGAGCCCATGAGCGACGACCAGCCACCATTGGTGAGTGAGGGTATGGCGACGACGGGCGGCGAGTCGTGCCACATAGTTGGTACTTTAAAACCCGTGTGTGGTTGCGTCGCTCATCGGAGGCGATTCGTTTTCTGGTGCAAACATAATCGCACACGGAAAAAATGTAGCAACCGTCTGCAATCGTGTATAGGGTCATAAATAAATATCACCACTCTTCTCTCTCCATCGTCTCTTTCCCCTCTCGCAACCCCCAAATCTGGCCTTCTTCTCCCCACTGTCCTCGCCTCCACAAAATCCTCAACATTAGACATGTCATCCGCATGGAGGAGCCCACGGCGGAGGAGCGCGCGGTTGAGGCAGATCTTATGCGCGGAGGAGCCCGCGGCGGCAGCGGCGGTACGCGTTGTTGAGGGTCCGGAGGCCTTGACGGCGGTAAGCGCTACTGAGGGTCCGGAGGCCTTGGAGGTGGTACGCGCTGCTGAGGGTCCGGAGGCCTTGGCGGCGGTACGCGTTGCTGAGGGTCCGGAGGCCTTGGCGGCAAGAGCGGAAAAGCTGAAGGTAACATCAGATCGGTTGCGGGCAAGCACGGTTCTGTATGCGGAACGCGTGGCTGTGGCCTTCGAAATGGCATCATGCGCTGATCAGTTCGCCGTTGCCTTGGCGGCTCGCGTGGATTTGGCCGCGGTAAGGACAACGGCCTCCTTACAGTCTGCTACCGCTCTAGCACAACGCGTAGCTCTTGGCTTTCTTGTTTATGACCACTTTGAATATCTCCGTCATCAGAGGGTCGCACGCACGCATTTGGCCGTGGACGGGATTTTCCATGAGACCGGAGCTATTGTGATGGAGCAGGAGCAGAGGAAAGGTCGGGCCTATGAAGCGTTCAAGAACATGGTCATCGCCGACCCGAAAGTGGATCCTTCTTCCATAGAGAGGATGTTGCATGAGTGCAGACGATATTTCAACATTGGCGAACCAACATGCCAGCCCCACAACAACGCCGACGAGTAGCTATTTCCATTTTGCTGTTTTTTGAACCTTGCTGATATGTAATGTCGCTATTATGTTGTTTAGTCGATTATGTAGGAGTGCGAACGATAATTTGTGCTATCATTTTCTGAATCGGATGCTTATTACCAGGAATCGTTTGTGTTATTATCTGTCTGTGTTATTTATTGTCTTTCCACACAATTTACATTACTGACCTGTTTGCTGGGCATCACACACATCTTGTTACGCCCAATTGTTTGTGTTATTTTGGCTCGCACATTTCATCCGAGCACACGGTATGCCGTCTGTTGCACACATCTTGATCTGTGCAACCGTTTCTGTTATTTCGGCTCATCGCAAATAGTTCACCCAAGTGACCTATAGGCAGCATAGATGTTGCGCAGAGAGAGAAAATCACAGTACACATGGAAGAAACTATGAAACTCATCGGTGATGATTTCATCAATCGCTGACCAATTGTATACCAGCAAGCGTTTCCCCACAACACACACAGGTTATTATCACCAATTGTTTGTGTTATTTCTGGTGTTCGCACACTATTCTGATTACTCACCTGTTTGCCCTCTATCACACACATCTTGTTATGATAAATCGTTTGTGTTCTTCTATATCATCGCACACAGTTTATGGTAGTGAACTATGTGCCCTATATCGCACACATCTTGTTATACTGAATCGTTTGTGTTCTGTTGTATTATCGCACACAGTTTATGGTAGTGAACTGTGTGCCCTATATCGCACACATATTCTTATGCCGAATCATTTGTGTTCTTCTATATCATCGCACAAAGTTTATGTTAGTGAACTGTGTGCCCACTATCGCACACATCTGGATCTGTGCAACCGTTTCTGTTATCTTTGCTAATCACAAACGGTTCATAAGAACAAACTGTCTGCCGTAGATCGCACACGCAACTATTTTATGAATCGTATTTGATGGGTCTGCCATCGCACACAGTTCGCGTTATTGGCGACGAAGCTTGAACTATACCGTTTGCGATTCGTGCATCGCACATAGTTTCGTCGAAGGGTCTCTGATTGATGTGTCGTCTTTGGACCATCCTGCAGTAGTGTATGATGTGACGGTGGAATTTGCATGGCAATATATCTCGGAATGGCTATGGAAATGCCATAATAGGTAGGTATGGTGGCTGTTTTGAGGAAGATATAATGAGGCTTATGTGTGACAGAGTGTATCATGTCATGGGGTTTGGATGCACCGGTCCTCGAGGTGAGAACGGGCAATGCACGGTACCGGAGAGGCTAGGAAAATATGAGGTGCTGAGATTGCGTATGTCCATGGTTTCACATTAATCATGAAGAACTCATATACTTATTACAAAGTTTTATTAGTTTTATCACAAATCAGAGCACTACTCGCATGCCCCGAGGGAGGAGGTTGGGAGGAGTTAACCATCACGCGCCTTCGACCAGAAACAACACTAGGATTTCAACGAGGAATAGAAATGCTCACACATCCTCACCATGTCTTTTTAATATTTAGACAAATGGAAAATTAACACCGCTTAATACCAATACTTCTACGAATCAACAATGATGCACTCACACCTATTTCACATTACCACATCAATATCATTAACCCACAATTTCTCTTATATGTGCTACATGATGGTTTTGATTATCACTCATTGAACCTATTATTTTTGGACTAGTCTTATGACCCATGCAAATTGTCGTCACTATTGATTAAATCTCAAACAAATACAAGTGAAGAACGAGAGCGCAATTATTTCTATAAAATCTATACGCCACCGTGCTCAAAAAGATATAAGTGAAGTACTAGAGCAACTGCTAAGCTCAAAAGATATAAGTGAAGCACATAGACTATTCTAGTAAATTATGATGAAGGTGTGTCTCTCTCAAATGGGTGTGTCTAGAAAATTATGATTGTGGTAAACTAAAAATAAAAGCAAACAAAAGAAAATGACGCTCCAAGCAAAACCCATATCATGTGACGAATAAAAATATAGCTCCTAGTGACATACCGATGGATTGAGACGAAAGAGGGGATGCCTTCCGGGGCATCCCCAAGCTTAGACGCTTGAGTCTCCCTAGAATATTACATTGGGGGTGCCTTGGGCATCCCCAATCTTAGGCTCTTGCTTCTCCTTATTCCTTCGTCCATCATGATAACACCCAAAACTTGAAAACTTCAATCACAAAAAACTCAATAAAACTTTCGTGAGATCCGTTAGTATATGCAACATATCAAATACTTTAGGTACTGTTATAAATTGATTCATATTTCATTATTCAGGATAGGTACTGTATTCTAACTTCTCCATGGTTTATACCCCCCAATACAACCCATAGCATCATCAAAACAAGCAAACTATGCAAGCAAAAACAGAATCTGTCTAAAACAGAACAGTCTGTAAAGATCTGTAAAGAACCTATACTTATGTAACTCTAACAATTATGAAAAATTAGGACAACCTCGAGAATATTTATAGCAATAATGTGTAAAAAAATCATATCAAAAATACGTTCCAGTAAAATCAGAGAAATTCTGCACTGGACATTAAAGTTTCTGTTTTTGCACCGTATCAATTCTACTCATCTTGTGGGTCATCCCAAAGGCTTTACTTGGCATAAAAACTAATTAAAACATAAAAACACAATAATTATAGAGGCAATAATCATGTTATCATACCAAGACAAAAAGTAAAAAGCAAAAATAAAGATAACTATTGGGTTGCCTCCCAACAAGCGCTATTGTTTTATGCCCCTAGCTAGGCATAGTGCATAGTTTCAAGTGACATCATCCTTGACATCAAGCTCCTCAACAACACAACCATGATTATTTGGAACAATAGGAGGCTTGAAAATAGGGTCTTTTATCAGGTTTATAAAATTGGGGTGCACACTTATCATTTTGAGGTCCTCGTTTCTTTTGCTAGGAGGAGTACTAATGCTCTTGGGAATATAGATAAACTTGGGGCTTTTATTTCGAGAAATGCTACCATTTGCTTTCGAATGTGTGAAAGCGGAGCCTAGTTTATCAATGACTTCCTCCATTTTATCAATCCTATTCAAACTTTGTTCTACCCTCTCATCAATAGTTGTGTCTTTCTCCTTTAAAGTTTCAAAGTCGTTCCTACCCGTGATCCAAATTGAGTGATATGATTATGAAATTTTTTATCTAACTCCTCAATTTGTTCGATAGTAATCATTTTCTTTTCAATAGCATCAAGACTTTGCATAACATGTTCCAAAATCAAAATATTTTTATTAATGATAATAGGTGGTACCCCTACAAGATTTTCGATAGCATTATAAGCATCCAAGGTGTGACATTAAGAAATTGCCACCGGTAATGGTGTCAAGAATAAACCTGTACCAACTTGTCACACCCGCATAAAAATTACGAAGCAAGATAGTGGTGGATTGCTTATGAGTTGATTTATTTTGAGCATTCCAAATCCTATACCATGCGTCTTTCAAATTTTCTCCTCCCCTTTGCTTGAAATTTAGTACCTTATTATCGGGAGAAACGAGAACACGAGGAGAACTAGACATAGTAACTAGCAACAAGCAAAATAACAACAAGCAAAGATAAATATTTTTGTATTTTTTTAGGAGGCAAACTAAATATAACAGCAAATAAAAAGAAGAACAAGTGAATGATAATTTGTGTGAAGTTACTTGATAGTTGGTGATGATATTCCCCGGCAACGGCGCCAGAAATCCTTCCTGATACTTGTGATCTGTGTTGGGTTTTCCGTGAAGAGGAACGGGTAATTGCAGCACAATACGGGTAAGTATTTCCCTTAGTTATGAAACCAAGGTTTATTGAACCAATAGGAATATCAATCAACAACCATCTTCAATGGCTGCATACAAAAGAGCAAACAACTTGCACCCAACTCGGGCAAGAGTGTTGTCAATCCCCTTGATCTCGTTATCTGCAAGCAAGTGAAGTGTGTAGATAATGGTAGACAATTGTAAATTGCAAAATAAAATAAAAGGTAAATAAAGGCGGCAAGGTATTGTAGCGTTTATCAATATATAGGTGAATAGACCCGGGGGCCATAGTTTTCCCAAGCGGCATCTCTCATGAAAATAAGAATACGGTGGGTAAACAAATTACCTGTTGGGCAATTGATAGAAAAGCGCATAGTTATGCGATATTCACAGCAATGATCATGGGTATATAGGCATCACATCCAAAACAAATAGGCTGACTCCTATCTGCACCTATTACTATTAGTCCACTTCAAGAGCGCTTCTATGCTTGCCTCTCTACGTATTAAGTTCATTACAAACAGAGTAATCCATGGAGAACGATGACATGATGTAGACAAAGTAAACTTAATTAATATGAATAAACCCGATTGTTTTATCCTTAGTGGCAACAACACAAAGACGTATCTTGCCCCCTTCTGTCACTGGGATATAGAAACTCGTCAGGTTGAACCCACTACAAGGCAGCTCTCCCACTAAAGAAATATCAATCTAGTTGGCCAAACTATTTCAATGGATCGGAGACAATTACGAAGCTATAATGATCATGCAAATAAGAATCATAATATTCAGAGGTGACTCAAATATTTTTCATGAATAATCTGAACATAAACCCACAATTCATCGGATCCCAACAAACGCACCGCACAAAAGAATTACATCGGATAGATCAAAGCGAAGATGTGTGATATGTCTCCAACGTATCTATAATTTTTGCTTGTTCCATGCTGTTATATTATCATTCTTGGATGTTTTACAATCATTTTATAACTATTTTATATCATTTTTTGGCACTAACCTATTGACATAGTGCCAAAGTGCCAGTTGTTGTTTTTGCTTGTTTTTTACTCGCAGAATATCAGTACCAAACGAAGTCCAATCGCGACAAAACTTTTTAGAGATTTTTTCTGGACCAGAAGACACCCAGTGGGCCAAAGAAGTACCAGAGAGGTGGGCTGTGGAGGACACAACCCACATGGGCGCGCCAGGGGGGCCCCGGCGCGCCCTGGTGGGTTGTGCCCTCCACGGGGCCCCCCTCCACCGCCTCTGACGCCTATAAATTCCCAAATATTCAGAAAACCCTAGGGGAGTCGACGAAACACAATTACAGCCACCGCAAGTTCCAGAACCTCGAGATCCAATCTAAACACCATCACGGAGGGGTTTATCTTCTTCATAGGTGCCTCTCCGATGATGCGTGAGTAGTCCACCATAGACCTACGGGTCCATAGGCAGTATCTAGATGGCTTCCTCTCTCTCTCTTTTGATTCTCAATACAATGGTCTGTTGGAGATCTATTTGATGTAAACTTTTGCGGTGTGTTTGTTGGGATCCGATGAATTTTGAGTTCATGATCAGTTTCTATCCATGAATATTATTTGAGTCTTCTTTGATCTCTTATATGCATGATTACTTATAGCCTCATATTTCTTCTTCGAATCTTTGGTTTAGTTAGTCCAACTAGATCGATTTTTCTTGCCATGGGAAGAGGTGCTTTGTGATGGGTTCGATCTTGCGGTGTCCTTTCCCAGTGACATAAGGGGCAGCAAGGCACGCATGTATCGTTGCCATTAAGGATAACAGGATGGGGTCTATTCCTACATGAATAGATCTTGTCTACATCATGTCATCGTTCTTATTGCATTACTCCGTTTTTCCATGAACTTAATACACTAGATGCATGCTGGATAGCGGTCGATGTGTGGAGTAATAGTGGTAGATGCAGGCAGGAGTCGGTCTACTTATCTTGGACGTGATGCCTATATAATGATCATCGCCTTGGATATCGTCATGATTATTTGATCTTCTGTCAATTGCCCAACAGTAATTTGTTCACCCACCGTGCGCTATAGTCATGAGAGAAGCCACTAGTGAATCCTACGGCCCCCGGGTCTACTTTTCCAACATATTGCTTTCCGATCTATCTTTTTGCCTCTTTGTTTTCAGATCTACAATTCCAAAAACCCAAAAAATATATTGCTGCACTTTTTATTTGCCCTTTTTATTTTGTGTTCTTGAGAGATCTATCTCTCCTATCTATCACTACCTAATCTATCTTTTTACCGTAGAGAGATTGACAACCTCTCTTTCGCGTCGGGTTGCAAGTATTTGTTATTTGTGTGCAGGTGCTACTTATTGGGTAGTGGTGACCCTCCTACTCGTTCGATAACCTTGGTTTCATAACTGAGGGAAATACGTCCATCGCTGTGCTGCATCATCCCTTCCTCTTTGGGGAAATACCGACGCAGTCTCAAGCCACGTCAAAGGAATTTCTGGCGCCGTTGCCGGGGAGGAAGCGGTCTCTTCTACGTGCCAATCTCAGGCGCCGAGGAGACTCCATCATCATCTACCAGGTTCCTAATCACAAATCTCATCTCCTTGCAATTACATTATTTGCCATTTGCCTCTCGTTTTCCTCTCCCCCACTTCACCAATTTGCCGTTTTATTCGCCCTCTTTTTTGTTTGCCCTTTTCTCGCCGAATCTCTTTTTGTTTGCTTGTTTGCTATCTTTGCTTGTGTTGACATGTGCCTTCTATTTGCTTGCATATTCGCTTGCTAAAAATCTATTGATATGGATCCTCATCCACTTGCTAATCTTTTCAAAAGACCAAATTATGATGAACCAATTGCTAGTGAGTTGAGTGCACTTGATTATCTCTATGAAGTTTTGTTTGAAAATCATGAATCTGAAAATTTTGATGAAGTGTTGAAAGAAGAAATTTATAAGGTGATTCATGATAGCTCCTTGATTGAAATGCATGATTGCAATGTTGCTAGTATGAATTCTCTAAATATCCATTATGCTAATGATATGCAAAGCCACAAGAGCTTGGGGATGCTATGTTTGATGAAGATGATATTTCTAGTCCCCCAAGTTTTGATGAGCAAATTTATTATGATGATTGCATGCCTCCTATTTATGATGATGGTGATGACATGTATGCTATAATGAGTAATGATAACCATGAAACTTATCATCATGGTTTTAATTTGCAATGTGGTTATGTCAATCAAGTGTCTCATGATAGTTATTTTGTTGAGTTTGCTCCCATTACCATGGATGAAAAGGAATTTGCTTATGTGGAGAGTAATGAAAATTCTATGTTTGTGCATCATGAAAAGAATGATTTATGTGATAGTTATATTGTTGAATTCCTTCATGATGCTACTGAAATTTATTATGAGGGAGGAACATATGCTTGTAGGAATTGCAATAATGTCAAGTTTCCTCTCTATGTGTTCAAAGTTTTGAAGTTATGCTTGTTTTGCCTTCCTATGCTAGTTGATTCTTGTTCCCATAACTTGTTTGCTCACAAAATCCCTATGCATAGGAAGTGGGTTAGACTTAAATGTGCTTGTCATGAGATTCAAGATGCTCTCTTGCATATTTCAATTACTACTTTTTATGTGAGCAACATTGAAATCATCATGCCTAGCTAGGGGTGTAAAACGATAGCACTTGTTGGGAGGCAACCCAATGAATAAATAATTTTTTGCTTTTTCCTTTATGTTGTTGAGTGTTGACACAATTATGCCTTTGTTATGATTGTGTTTTTATGGTTTATTTAGTGTCTGTGCCAAGTAGAGCCTTTAGGATGATTCATAAGATGAGTAGAAGCGATGCTGAATCTGAAACGGAAACTTTGTGCCCAGTATTTGAATTTTCATTTTTTTTACTGAACGTGATCTTGAGCTGAAATTTTAACATAGTGTTTCTATACAAATTCTTTACGTTTTCCTAATTTTTCAGAATTTTTAGAGTTACAGAAGTATGGTTAGAGTACAGATTACTACAGACTGTTCTGTTTAAGACAGATTCTGTTTTCGTTGCATTGTGTGCTTGTTTTGATGAATCTATGGGTTATATTGAAGGGTATGAGCCATGGTAAAGTTAAAATACAGTAGGTATAATGTAATAATAAAATATGAATGGGTTTGCAATAGCACCGAAAGTAGTGATTTGCTTTATTATACTAACGGATCTCACGAACATTTTGTTGAGTTTTGTGTGATTGAAGTTTTCAAGTTTTGGGTGAGATCACGATGGATGAAGGAATAAGGAGTGAAAAGAGCCTAAGCTTGGGGATGCTACAGCACCCCTAAGATATATCCAAAGAGAAAAAAGCAACTAAGCTTGGGTATGCCCCCGAGTGGCATCCCCTCTTTCTTCTAACGACCATCGGTATTTTACTTGGAGCTATATTTTTATTCGTCACATATCATGAGTTTTGCTTGGAGCGTCTTGTATCATTTGAGACTTTGATTGCTTTGCTTGTTAGTTTGTCACTTGTATCCTTGCTGTACACACCTATTTGGGATAGCCAAAATTATGCTATGATTTGTTATAATTGCTCTCTATGCTTCACTTAAACTTTTTGAGCTATAGAATTGCTCTAGTGCTTCACTTATATCTTTTTGAGCACGGTGTGCTTGGAATTTTTTGTAGAAATACTCTCATGCTTCACTTAGATTAATTTGAGAGTTAGTAAATTTTCAAGAAATCCTCTCATGCTTCACTTATATCTTTTTGAAAGGTGAAATCTTTATGCTCATGTGCTTCACTTAAATTTGTTTGAGCTTATCAAAAAGCAATGGCAATATATGAAACTAGTCCCAAAGTGATAGATATCCAAAGAGGATATAATAAAAACTTTCATGAAGATCATTGGACAAATTAAACTTGATTCTTTGTAATAGTTTTGAAACATGATGATAGTAATATGTGAGTCATGTTAGTGAGTAATTATGCTTTAGTAGGAATATTGGTGTTAAGGTTTGTGATTCCCTATGCAAGTACGAAAGTCAATAGTTGTGCAATGAAATTACATCCTACTTATGGTGCATTATTCGGTGTTAGTTATGCTCAATGCTCGCTTATGTGAATTTTTGTATCTTGGTTTGGTTGCTTCTCAATCTATTTGTTAGCCTCCATTTGTACTAAGTAGAAATACTACTTGTGCATCCAAAATCCTTAAACCAAGTTTTGCCTTATGAGTCCACCATACCTACCTATATGCGGTATTTCCATGCCGTTCCAAGCAAATTTGTATGTGCCATCTCTAAATCTTCAAAATAAATTTTCTCTTTTGTGTGCTCGTACCACTCATGAAACGGTGGGGAGTGTCCAATATTTTTCCATGCTAAATGTGTTATTCTCATGATGAGTGTTTATTCACTTGTCATTGCATGAGAGTGCGACGGTAATAGGGATGCCCATTCCCAAAATGAAAAAGAAAAAATATTTACTTTATGTGTCAAATAATAAATTCCTTGGAAAGTGTTAGTATGGAACGCAGCCGTGGATACGACCCGCCATGGAATGTGAAAGTTTGGTGGAAAAAGGAATAAACTTTATTTTCTGTTTGGGAACCGCCTATGATATATCTAGCATGGAAAGTATTGTGAACTAATTTGTCGTTTTCGTTGACAGGAAAGGCATGCCACCCAAAATATTTTTCTCTCTCAATTTAAACCTTGAGATCTGGCACCTCTACAAATCCCTACTTCCATGTACGAAGGGCCTATCTATTTACTTTATGCAATTTTTATTTTTACTTGAGTCTTCATCTTCTCTTATAAAGCACCAACTAGGGGGCACTATGATCGTACTTGAGCATTGGGCATAGCTAATATTTGAGTGTGTTTCATGAATGGATCAATGATTGAGCATGATGGGTTAGGGATAACTTTCTTTAGTGTTCATATTTTGAAAGACATGGTTGCTTGTTGGCATCCTTGAGTATTGAAGTCATTATGTTAAAACTAGACTATCGCTTTGAATCATCTACAAGTCCAAATGTCCATGCTATACAAAAGAAAAGAATATGAGATGAACATGTTAGGCAGCATTCCACATCAAAAATTCTGTTTTTATCATTTACCTACTCGAGGACGAGTAGGAATTAAGCTTGGGGATGCTGATACGTCTCCAACATATCTATAATTTTTGCTTGTTCCATGTTGTTATATTATAATTCTTGGATATTTTACAATCATTTTATAACTATTTTATATCATTTTTTGGGACTAACCTATTGACATAGTGCCAAAGTGCCAGTTGTTGTTTTTGCTTGTTTTTTACTTCGCAGAATATCAGTACCAAACGGAGTCCAATCGCGACGAAACTTGTTGGAGATTTTTTCTGGACCAGAAGACACCTAGTGGGCCAAAGAAGTACCAGAGAGGTGGGCTGTGGAGGCCACAACCCACATGGGCAAGCCAGGGGGCCCTCGGCGCGCCCTGGTGGGTTATGACCTCCACGGCCCCCCCTCCACCGCCTCTAACGCCTATAAATTCCCAAATATTCAGAAAACCCTAGGGGAGTCGACGAAACACAATTCCAGCCGCCGCAAGTTCCAGAACCTCGGGATCCAATCTAAACGCCATCACGGAGGGGTTCATCTTCTTCATAGGTGCCTCTCCGATGATGCGTGAGTAGTCCACCATAGACCTACGGGTCCGTAGGCAGTAGCTAGATGGCTTCCTCTCTCTCTCTTTTGATTCTCAATACAATGGTCTGTTGGAGATCTATTTGATGTAAACTTTTGCGGTGTGTTTGTTGGGATCCGATGAATTTTGAGTTCATGATCAGTTTCTATCCATGAATATTATTTGAGTCTTCTTTGATCTCTTATATGCATGATTACTTATAGCCTCGTATTTCTTATTCGAATCTTTGGTTTAGTTAGTCCAACTAGATCGATTTTTCTTGCTATGGGAAGAGGTACTTTGTGATGGGTTCGATCTTGCGGTGTCCTTTCCCGGTGACTGAAGGGGCAGCAAGGCACGCATGTATCGTTGCCATTAAGGATAACAAGATGGGGTGTATTCCTACATGAATAGATCTTGTCTACATCATGTCATTGTTCTTATTGCATTACTCCGTTTTTCCATGAACTTAATACACTAGATGCATGCTGGAAAGCGGTCGATGTGTGGAGTAATAGTGGTAGATGCAGGCAGGAGTCGGTCTACTTATCTTGGACGTGATGCCTATATAATGATCATCGCCTTGGATATCATCATGATTATTTGATCTTCTATCAATTTCCCAACAGTAATTTGTTCACCCACCGTGCGCTATACTCATGAGAGAAAAGCCACTAGTGAATCCTACGGCCCCCGGGTCTACTTTTCCAACATATTGCTTTCCGATCTATCTTTTTGCCTCTTTGTTTTCAGATCTACAATTCCAAAAACACAAAAATATATTGCTGCACTTTTTATTTGCCCTTTTTATTTTGTGTTCTTGAGAGATCTATCTCTCCTATCTATCACTACCTAATCTATCTTTTTACCATAGAGAGATTGACAACCTCTCTTTCGCGTTGGGTTGCAAGTACTTGTTATTTGTGTGCAGGTGTTGCTTATTGGGTGGTAGTGATCCTCCTACTGGTTTGATAACCTTGGTTTCATAACTGAGGGAAATACTTACCGTCGTTGTGCTGCATCATCCCTTCCTCTTTGGGGAAATACCGATGCAATCTCAAGCCACGTCAATGCGATGATCATTCTATTGAAGATCAAAAGAGAGAGAGATAGCCATCTAGGTACTAACTACGGACCCGTAGGTCTATGGTGAACGACTCACACATCATCATGAGGGCAGCAAGGTTGATAAGAGGCCCTCCATGATTGATCCCCCCTCCGGCTGGGTGCCAGAACGGAGCTCCAGATGGGATCATGGTGGAATAGAGACTTGCGGCGGCGGAAAAAGAGTTTCGGGATGCCCTCTAGGGTTTTTGGAATATATGTGATTTTATAGGCCAGAGAACGGGGTAAGGAGGGCCACCAGGGGGGCACAGGCCATCAGGGCGCGCCGATCCCCCTGGGCGCGCCCAGATGGCTTGTGCCTCCCTCGTGCGGTCTCCGGTCTTCTCCCGAAGCTTCCAGGTCTTCTTTTGGTCCAGAAAAAATCATCAAAAAGTTTCAGAGCAATTGGACTTCGTTTGGTACTGTAAACTTGAAAAGTAAAAAACACGCAAAAAACAGGAACTGGCACTGGGCACTGGGTCAATAGGTTAGTGCTAAAAATAATATAAATTGGTAAATTCTTACTCAAAAAGTATCCTAGAATGATAATATAATAACATGGAACAATCAAAAATTATAGATACGTTGGAGACGTATCATGCCGCCAGCACATTATCCATCGGGTTGGAATAGTGACCGGTTGGCGTCACAAAGTGGTCGGGCCAATTCAGGGCGGGTTGTACAATTTGCTATTGAGCCGGTGTTTGCTGAGCCGGCTTAGGCTGCTGAGCCAGCGGTTGGACTCTGGGAACGTTTTGGTGGACACCTTGGTCAATTGGGGTATTACTAGCTCATCTGCTGCCCGTGGTGACTCGAAAAGCCTGGTCGGCTCAAGAGATGTGGGAAGCCGGCTGTTATGCTTTCTCTGATGAACTGATGTTGACTCGTTCTGGCAAAACATGAGGTAGATTCCCTAGTTTTCCAAGCGTTGGGCTTCCCTTAGGACCTCAGCACGAGCCTCCACCAAACATGCATTCTCAATGTTGATATCCTCCTGGATCTTGGCGAACTGCTCACGACACTTGGTAATCTCAGCGTTGTGATCCTCAACGTTTTCTGGGGTTACCGGGTCTGTCAGAAGTGTGGACAAAGTCTCCGTCAATTTAACCAAAGATTGGGTTCCCAAGTTGCCTGAGCCGGCGCCCGTCAGGGCGGCTGTAGCAGCTGCCACCGCCACCGTCACCTGACCCGCTATAAGCTGAGCCTGATTCTGGCTTGACGAGGGGATCGTCACCAGCTTACCCTATGCGTCATATTGAGGCTGATCCTGGCTCTCAGCCATATAGACCGCGGCCCGACGTCCAGACTCGTATGGTTCCGGGTCGGCTTCATCATCATAGTATCCTCCTAACCTTTCATCGAAAAGTGGGAGAATCGATTCCGTGTCGCCCACCGACTCATCATCAGAATTAATGATAGTATCACCCTCTGATGCCGAGTTGGGTTCTGGATTCAACTCTCGTTTCGCACCGCCGATGAAGCCAACAAAAGTACTGACCGACTCTCCTTTACCCGACGGGGCTGGGCCCAGCTGGCCACCTCCAGCGAGTCGGCAACGGCGGTTCCTTCCAGAGCAGACCGGCCAATCTCGCCAATAAACACATGGATCTTGTCGAACGGGACCTGGTACCCTGACTCGATCAAGCCAGCATCAGGTCCCCAAGTCGTGTCGTCGATGTAGAGCTTCCCTCGTCAGCTCTTCGACATCAAGCCGATCGCGTACTTCTCGATCCCAGGAAGGGCTCCCTTCAAGAACTAAATGTCGCCATGCGCTGGCCCCACAGTGGGCGCCAACTGTCATGGTTTTGTCACGGAAGATGTCCTCGTGAGAAGACTAAGTCGTGAGGCCATCTCTGCTTGGTGATCGCTTGAACGGGGTTGATCGGAAATGAGAGACGCTAGCTTACCTAAGTTCGGCCCCTTTGATGGAGGTAAAAGCCTACGTCCTGCTTGATTGATATTGATGATGATCTCAATTACAAGGTATTGCTCTTGCTACCTAGCCCTCAAGGGTTTCTAACTTAGTCTTTTCGTCCCAGGACCCCCCTTTATATAACAGGTTGAGTCCCTAGGTTTACAGGAGAATCCGGGTCGTACTGTCAACCCGTATCCTAGTCTAACTCTTCCTTTCATCTTGTCTCCCAAGTTGAGGAATTTCTTCAGGGCCTTTTCCACAAGTCGGCCCACCAAGCTCTTCCACGAGTCGGCCCATGAACAAGTCCTCTCATGGGCCTTGCACCCCTTGCCTGTTACAACGTCTTGACCCGGATGGGGTGGTGGCCCAAAGTGCCACTAGGCAATTATCCGGGTCATTCCCTGAGCTGGGTCATGACAATGATTTGTAATTGATCCACCTGGATCCCAAGGTATATCAAAGCCAATTTTAATTAACAATGATTTGTAATTTAGTAGTGAGCACAAAGCAACATATCATGTAACAACGAAGTCTAACTCTCTTCCTATGCATAGGCATGTCATAGAAGAACAATTCATTTACACAGAGTAAAGGCCAATGCATAGTATAAACCGTTTCTGCCAATTTTATCGTGTTGGAAACATAGAGAGGTGAAGATTTGGTTCATGTCTCATAATAATAGCAAGTAGGATCAGCAAACACATGCATATTATATCCATCAAAATCATCATGTATATTAGTAAAACGCAACCCATCAATGTAATCCTTAATAAGCGCAAACTTCTCCGATATAGTGTAGTTGAGAGAATTCAAAAAGATAATAGGACTATCATGCGTGGGTGCAATAGCAACAATTTCATGCTTAACATAAGGAACTATAGCAAGTTCATCTCCATAAGCATAATTCATATTGGCATCATGGCCACAAGCATAGCAAGCATCAAGTTCATCAAAAGGGGATATTTCAAACAAATTCAAGGGAGCATAGCATTCATCCTTCGGTAAGCACGAATGGAAATTAAACAATGTATGTGTTAAAGAGTTACTCTCATAAGAAGGTGGCTAGGGTGATCAATCCGTTCTTCCTCCTTTTGTTCTTCGTTCTCCTCCTCATCTTTTTCATCTAATGAGCTCACAGTTTCAGCAATTTCTTCTTTTGTAGATTCTTGCAAAATATTAGTATCTTCTTGGGCAGCGGAGACTTTCTCAATAAATTTATCAATATGGGCATTGTATTCATAATTCTCATAGCAATATTTAAGTATAGCATAATTTTCAGGTCTGTAAACAACATCATCAAAGTTATCACACTTTTTCAACAAAGATTCAATTTCATAAGCACCCATAAAAGCAACAAATTCTTCTATTATTCCACATCATAGTAATCATATATACCATCAGCATAAGAATCCAAGGTTTCATTATCATTAAACTGACACTGAAAGGGAAGGTGTGGAGCCTTCATCTTAGAGCAACAAGTATAATCACATCTCAAGCATAAATTCCAAGCATACCAACGCAACATTCTAATTTGATCCCATAAGTGTTTCCCTTTTTCAGTCTAGCGATAATCCCTAGAGTAGTCATTTTAATCCAATGTGTGTCCCATTATAAAGTTGAATGGGGATTTCTCAGGATTCTCAAAGGAGCATTTAATGTTTTTCACTTAACCAACATTGAGGGTTTTACGAGGTTCCCCATATCCATGAGTACCAAGTACAACGGATTTTTTTGGTATTTTGTGTCCCATATCCATAACTAAAGACATAAAACAACTTAGAACAGAAAATAAAATCTACTTAGAGATAAGCAAACAAGCACATACGAGAATATCAACCCCAGCTATTGCTCCCCGGCTACGGCGCCAGAAAAAGGTCTTGATAACCCACAAGTATAGGGGATCGTTTGTAGCCTTTTTCGATAAGTAAGAGTGTCGAACCCAATGAGGAACTAAAGGTAGAATTAATATTCTCCCAAGTTCTATCGACCACCGATACAACTCTATGCGCAACAATGTTCACTATACCTAGTACAAGAAATAAACTACTCTCGGGAATAAATCTAGAAGTACTTTGTAGGTATAATAAGATAGTTTTGCAAGATAATAAAGAGTGTGGAAATAAAAGTTAGGTGCTGTTTTAATAAAAGAACAATAAATTAAATATAGTGAGTGTGGAAAAGTGGTGGTAGGATTTGCGAGATTGTCGTTGGCAATTGATAACTAGATCGGTAATGAAAATTCGTTTCTGAGCCCGGGCTCATCTGCTCTCCATATCTCTGTCATCCAGTCACCTTGAGATTGATGTTCTGTCTCGTATAAGTTGTTGTATCCCAATTGTATGCATCATTGAATAGAAATTGCTTCACTGAATTTATTATGGGTGGGTGCCGTCTATTTGCTCCCGGCACAGACGCTTGTTCAAAGGCCCAGACCCATACCCGAGCTATGTTGAGTCATTCCGCACTAACCAAAACCTCAACCACAATCCGTGTCTGTCATTGACTACCGTGAAATCTCTACATGCTCATAATCTGGAGCCTCAATCGGTTCTCCAGCATGCTTGGGGTACTCAACTATAGGGCGCCACCTCGCAAAAAAAACTGCCAGGGCGACACGTGGAGTCCCGATGTGCAGTGGGAGCGCGCTTCGCAGTGATATGTCTCGGTCACTGCGAGCGTCGGGCCTGCAGACATTGAAGCAGAGCAATAACCACCTCGTCACCATTGAGCCATGTAGTTCGCCATGTACTTAGTCGTGCACGCTTGAACTACTACTCCCGGAGGATGTGGAAATAACGCTCGAGCCGTTCAAATACAATCTCCTCGTGGTTGCACACGTGCATGCCTTGAGGGTGCCAGCGGCAAGGTTACATCGAAGGGTGCCGGTGAGATGGCGGACCCCGACCGAGCAATGCAAGGTGGACGGTGAGGATGCCAAGTTCGCATACAAGGACACCATGGTCACCATGAACATGTCGTGGTCATTGGTCAGGCACATGAACGCACGAGTGGCAGAGCCACATATCGTTGCTTGATGAACATTTGCATGTAAAGTACCAACCAGATCGAGAGCGCACCCATGAGCCTAGTGAGGGTACAACGCCAGACATGGTGACACATGTCAGGCACAACATTGTGCGCCATGCAGTCCAGAGCGCGCTCAGGGTGAATGTTACACACGGCCGAGACGAAGCTGCTCTACTGCCATCTGGCGGGTTCCCAGAGCTCATGCGAAGATGGGCCCGTAGAAGACCTTGTAGGCGCCAACGAAGTGCACCATGATGGCGATGTTGGCGACGTCAGTCCCAGTTAAGAGGTTTTACAGCTGTTCAAAAAAAGAGGTTGTACAACTACTAACTACTTGCAAATCCACCACCGAAGAGCCACATAAATTCAAAACGGAAGGTCGAATCTGCGGGATGGCTCGGCCGCTTGGCTGCAATCAAATGTATGTTTCGACACACTGGACCATGGCTGGCTCAGATATAAAGATGCGAACCCAAGTCACGGATCAGGAACAAAACAGGGTTGACGGGCATCCAACGCTACTTGTCGGGCCCGCTTGTACGCATTGTTTCCGCAGGTATACACCGCGTATCCTAATTTCCCCATGTTCCCTCTCTGACACAGCAGACCAATCCTATGACCCCAACGCAGCAACGGATGCTAGCGATTTCGGGAGCAGCTGAGCTCGAGCACTGAATCGTGGATTCCGGTAATCATTATTGCAGTTTTAGATGCGGGACAGGCATCAGCTAACACACTTCCCGTACTTGGATCATATGAACTTATGATTGGAACTCTAGCAAGCATCCGCAAATACTAAAGATCATTAAGGTAAAACCCAACCATAGCATTAAGTAACAAGTTGTCACACCCTGTGTAGTATCACTTTGCTATGACTATGATTTTATAAAATTTGGACCCATTTAAAACTTTTGCTTGCTTGTGATGATTGACTTGAGTGCTTTTTGCTTGAATGTTTGATTGTGTTTTAATTCATAAAAATTCTTCTTCTCTCTATGGCCATCTTATTCATCCAAAACCCCTGTCCAATGATCATGCCATGTGTATAGTACCTAAAACTATTTTATCAAATATTATTTTGGCCAAAAAGGATTTATTCAAATTATGTTTTCAAAAACCACTGAGTTGAGGGTTGTACTACAAGTCCTCAAATTGGGTGGATTGTTTTGCCACAAAGACTTTATTTGGAACCTAATATATATAAGACTTTCCAAAACCACCAAAAATTAATTTTAAATATTATTTTCCTATTTTATTTAAAGGCTTTTATTTAAGGCCATAAATGGTCTTTCATAGGGAAAATTTATTTTTGTGCTTTGAAAATATTTCAGAAAATTTAGGGAAACTCAGTGGACATATATTTTCCATATATATGAGTTTCAACACATGGTCATGTTCAAAATATTGGAAAAACCTACCAAAACCCTTTCCGTCTGTTTCTAGCTTTTGAAATATTTCTACAAGAAATATTCTCAAATAATTCCAGGAAAATTCTAGCATGTCACACATGATATATGTGATGATCATGCAAAGTTTCTTCTCAATCCTCAATGTTTTGATTCACCAAAATATTCCAAAACCCCCTCTGTCCAGAACAAAATTTGAGCAACTTTGTATTTCCAAGTATTCCCAATTGAACCCAAACTTTGTGGACATGTTCTAATACCTAAATAATGCTACTACACCAAGTGGTGCATTTAGGAGAATAGAATTGCATGGCTAGATCTACAGAAACCTGATTCTATTGATTTCTAGGGTTTACAAAGTTTCCATTGCCAACTTTCTTCAAACCATCCCAAACCTTGTGAACACCCTTGTTTGAACCCACCATTTCATCCTGTTAAGTTTCATCTCCAGTAGATGAGCTTAGCAAGACCAAACACTGATCAAACACCTTCTGCTGGGAAGCAAAGATCAATGATTGAACCCCTCCCCTTGTTCTCCTTGAGCCCCAATTTTTACCCTGGCTCCACCTAGACCCCCAGCACCTCCAGTATGTTTCCTGGCACCCAAGTGCATGATTGCATAGGGTAAAAACCCCATTTCCCTCTCTGGACAGCATCTTTTCTCTCCTCTCTCACTTCTCTCTCACTCATGGCTACTCCAGTGCATCCAAAGCCACTTTCCCATTGTTTACTCCCTCCTGCAGCTCCCTGAAACTAGTGGACGCGCCAGAGCGCGCCAAAGAGGTCATCATGCCGGCCAAAGTCGCGCTCTAGAGCGCGCAGCCACGCTCCAGAGGGTTGACCTCCCTCTCCTTCCCATACCCGGCCACCTCGAGCCTCCCCCTCGCGCCAGTCGAGGTGCCTTGGCATCCGCAACACGCTGGACTACCGGCTCCCTTCTCTCTCTCCCTCCAGCGGCCGTTGCCACACGCGCCCAAGCGCCGCCCGGTTCAGCCAACCAGCGACCTCACACGCGCGCGCTCCCCTCTCTCTTTCTTCCCTCCCTTGGACCTAGACCAACCCCACAAACACCACAGACGCACCCGTGTCTCCTCCGGCGCCCTCTGGCCTCGGCCACGAGCTCGCCGGCGCACCTGCGTTCCGTGGACACGCGCCTGCCTATAAAAGGCCACCCGAACACCCTCTCTCCCCTCTGCTGACCCTCTCCCACTCCCAATCAACCGCCTGCTCCCCCACTCCTCGCCAGGAGCTCCCGAGCTCGAGATCGAGCTTGGAGCCCGCCGCATCGGGACTCCGGCGATCTCTAGGTAGAGGCCCCCTCCGGCCCCGTTTCTTCTTCCATCGGTCCTCCCTCATCACCCTGATCATTTTCCCTCTTCCTCCCGTGCTATTTGCAGCCTGTGGCGTCAACGGCGTCCATCTCCCGAAGCTCCTCCGCCGCGGGTGCTCGTCGCCGGCGAGCCAGGGCACCTCCGGCCTTCCTTCCACCTCCATCCGAACGGCGGCTCCTCCCTGGGTCCATTCCCACCGCTAGCCGATCTCTCCATCGCCGGAATCATCGCCGATGAGTCTCGCCGCTCTCTGGAGAGAGGTTGACGACGGCCCGACAGGGGGACCCCACCCGTCAGCCTCTGCCTCGCCTCCCCTCCTCCCCTGTCGCTGGCACCTGGGCCCGCGCGTTAGGTTCAAACCTGGCGGCGCGCGTGCCATGCCTCGTCTGGGCTGGCTTCGCTAGCTGGGCCGGCTCGGCCAGCCGCTTCTGGCCCAGTGGCATTGTGGCCCTTTTCCTTTTCTTTTTCTTTCTGTTTTTGCAAAAATCCCACAAAATTAAATATCTGTTCAAATCCAAATATTGTTCCACCAAAAATCTTGTAATATTTTGTAGAATTTAATGATGCCACTTGTGCACTTTTTGAAAAATGTTTTATGTACTGGTTTTAATTAAAACCTAGTTTTTTTAATATTTCGAACCTCTGTTAAAATAGTTTTCAAAACCTTTTTTCACTTCAAAACCAGAGACAAATATTTTTAGTTTTTAGTATGGTATTTTATAGAGTAGTGTAACATTTTAGAAGTGGATTATTTTCTCTATTTTTGTTGTGTTCTTATTTTTGCCCGTTACTATTGTGACGATAGATTGTGTTGTTGACGAGGGAGTTGGACCAGAAGACTTTAAAGACCCCAAAGACTTTGTTGAGCCAGGCAAGCGGCCCTTTGAGCATGTTTAAGAAACCACTTTATTGCATGGCATATAGCATTTCATTTTGTTATGTTGATCATGATGATGTGGTGACCACTTTGGTGGATGCCTCTGTTACTTTTCCATTGATACTTGCATCGTGCATCACCCTACCTTGCTATGAGGGTTATGCGGGTGGGAAGTAGTTAGGTTGCTAAAGTAGATGCTACGCAAATGGGATGGGAATATGCATGGTGTCGAAAAGGAAATGATTTCAATGACTTTTTCGAAAACCCCGTCGGGTGCCACTAATGCCCGAGGGATACGAGGATGAGCTAGGTAACCACTTGATAAAGAAGTGGTGTACCAAGGCAAGTGAGTGTGTTGGTTTTTTCGAAAACGGATTGGTGTAAGTTGCGACCGTTATTCCAACCTTACATGTACAACCACGATACCCCTAATGGGACTGGGCTTTGTTGATTACCTTGGTCGGTACTAGCAAAGAGCCCGCATTACTAGTGGCGGGAGTGACTTGGTCACTCTCGATACGGGGTCGTGCCGGGAAGGACGATCATGGGCTGTTTTTACAGACACCGGGCACACCGTTGTGTCCCCTCATGGATGTTAGGATCTTGAGCGAGGCTCGTGGGATGTACATCATGAGGGCTGGGTACCAATGAGTGGACTCTTTGTTTAGTGTCGTCAAGGGAAAGGCAATGTTCGGGTGCTTACCTCGGGTATGTGACATACCGCGAGTCGTGGCTTGACACGGAAGTTCCCCGAGTCTTGTGGGTAAAGTGTGCAACCTCTGCAGAGTGTAAAACTATTCGAATAGTCGTGTCCACGGTCAAGGACAGTTGGATGACCGCTCTTGGGCTACGTCCATTGTTTACAAAACTTGGCGTGTGTGGGTGTGTGAGACAAAGATGATACTTGAGTCAAGACGGATGACTCGACGTGATGATTGAACATGAGATGTTCAAACCTTGTTTATATTGATATATGTTACCTATTCATACGGATTCTTGTATCCATTTGATGCATGCTTACAAGTTGATAGGACATGTCACTGCACTCAAAATTAGCGTTTTGCAAAATCTTATCTACTTAGTGCTATATCATGCATTGTTATACCTTGTTCCAAAACATGGGTTGCTTGCGAGTACATTCAAAGTACTCATTGGCTTGCCACTGGTTAATTAATTGGACAGGCATGGAAGAGAAGAAATATGGTGAAGATTTCGCTGGTGACGAACATGCGAACTAGGACGCTTCCCAGTCAGAATGCCTGTAGGGTTAAGGCAGAAGACATGGGTTCAAGCTTTCGTTTAAGACTTCCGCTGCTAGTTATGTTTGGTGTTTGGCCTTCATGGCCCTATCTATGTAAGACATGACCTCGATGGTCCTTAATTGTGTAAGACGGTATGTATGGATGAAAGACTCTTGTTATTCAGCTTCTGTGTGTTCAGTGAGCATTGATCTCTGGGATCACTGTACACGTGCATTCGGGGATCACGACTTATAAGTCGGGGTCCCCACACAAGTCTCCTTTACTCCCATATGCAACAACCCCCTTACTCGGGTGTAAGTTGCCGTCACTCTCGCCACCCACTATAAGCGAATCATGAACGTATTGCAACACCCTACAATGGGAATCCCCCACGCGTGTGTGGCAACGAAGGCACCATAGGACAACACCAAAATAAAACAGGCAACTCAAACCAATCAAGATCATCAATCAACCCATAGGACAAAAGAAATCTACTCAAACATCATAGGATGGCAACACCATTGGATAATAATATGAAGCATAAAGCACCATGTTCAAGTAGGGGTACAACCGGTTGCAGGAGACTGGACTGCTGTAAATAGATGAGTGAAAGTGATGGTGGTGTTGAGGAATACGACGGAGTTGTTGGTGTAAATCGCCGCCACGCTAGTTGCCCCGACGACGTTCCGGCTCCACCGGGAGAGAGGGGGAGAGATCCCCCCTCCTTCTTCTTCTTCCTTGCCCCCCCCTAGATGGGAGGAGAATTTCTCCTCTGGTCCATGGCCGCCATGGCTCCCGGAGAGCAGGAGCCCCTCCGAGATTGGATCTCTCTCTATTCTCTTCTGTTTCACGTTCCTGTTTTCTGGCGTTTCACCGTTTCTTATATTACCGGAGATCTGTAACTTTGATTAGGCTGAAATTTTGAGGGGATTTTTCTTCGGAAATTATCTTTCTTGCGACGAAAGAAGGGCCCCAACTGACGTTCGAGGGAGTCACACGGCAACCCAGCGCACCCAACCCCTTGGGTGTGCCCTGTTGCCTTGATCGCCTCAGGCACCGTCTTGCGTTGATTCTTCTTCCTAAAAATCACTTATATTCCAAAATAATTCTCAAAATTTTGTCTCATTTGGACTTCGTTCGATACGGATTTTCTGCGAAACAAAAAACATGCAAAAAACAGAAACTTGCACTAGGCACTAGATCAATATGTTAGTCCCAAAAATAATATAAAATGTTGCCAAAAGTATGAAAGTTGTAGAATATTGGCATGGAACAATCAAAAATTATAGATACGACAGAGAAGTATCACACGCTACTTTCTAGACGGAGAAAGAAATCTTCTCTCTACACAACCGGTGGCTAGTATTAGCTACGTCTGGAGAAGTATCCTTAAAGACCTTGCAGTCGTAAAGGAGGGCATGCTCTGGATAATGGGTACGGGTGAGAATATTCAAATCTGGAATGATCCTTGGGTGCCCAGGGGTAGTACTCGCAGGCCTAGTACTTGTCATGGACAACAACTGCTCACACGAGTTAGTGAACTCATCAACCCTATTAACTACTCCTGAGATGTGGAACATGTCCAACAAACTTTCTGTGAAGATGATGTACGTGCCATACTGGAGATCCCAATATGTGAACAAAATGATGACTGTGTGGCCTGGCATTTCGATGCAAAAGGAGTTTTTTTCGGTGAAATCGGCATACAAAGTACACATGATAAGTAAGGGGCAACATGCTAGGATATTTCATGGACAATGTTCAAATGGGAGTGCTATACATAATGATGTTTGGCCGCTGATTTGGAAGTTAGAATGCCCAGCACAGGTCCAATATTTTATGTGGGGATTTTGTTGGAATAGCCATCCTCTTTATATGAACATTGCCAGGAAAGGAGTTGAGTTTGACATAAGGTGCGTGCCGTGCCACACCTATTTTGAAGATGGACGCCATCTTTTTTTCAAATGTAAAACAGTTAAATAGTATTAGAGAGGAGTTAACCTGGAACACATCCGCCTAATAATTGAAGCACTCCCAGGACCTCGTGACGTGATGAGATACATCGGGCAATTGCCTGTTATTCAGAGAGTTACTGCTGTTGGATTCCTTTGGTCTTGGTGGACTGAACGAAATGCTAGAAACCACAACAATCCTCCAAATACGGTTGATGCTTTCTGCTACAAACTAAACCAGAATGCGTCGGACTGGTTGAGAATGTACGTAAAAGACACCCCTGCTAATATAGCCACTGCGCAAGCCTGGTCATTACCATCCCCCCACCTCAGATTAAGGTAAACATTGAAGGAGGTTGGGTTGTCTTGCTAGGGACCATGATGGAGACATTGTTTTTGCTACAGTCGGTCGCCTTGATCATGTGGGGGATGCTATCCATGCTGAGAGCTACGCGTTGGTACAAGCCATCGAAGGTGCAAGTCAGCTGGGAATTGTCAATGTTGTTTTCGAGACGGACTGCCTCAACCTGAAGCGTGTGATTGCAGACAGGGTCTTTGGATAATGCACCTTATGGAGTGTTGATTAGAGAGGATACATATCTCATGCGTGTTCATTTTAATTATTGTTTCATTGAGTATGTGCCTCGGCACTGTAACAAACGAGCCCATGAGCTGGCTAAGTTGGGCATGTGTGAGGTCCATGAAAACCACGTGACGTGGTTGACGGACCTCCCAGTATTTGTAACCTGTTTGGTGGCACACGATCTATCCTTGCCGTAATGGAATGCACCTATGTTCCTCTTAAAAAAATCATATAAAATAAGTTTTCGTTTTTGCCCTTGCCACCTTGTGTTGACACCAGATTTTGGCATGGAAAAAAGCATTATTAAGATGGCTTCAAATGAAGAAGTGCTCTACATAAAAAAGTTCCATGGTGTTGACATGAACATCTTTTAAGTTTTGGCCATCGCCATCCGATCTCATCTCGAAGGCCAAAACTATGCTCAAAGTGCTAAGATTTCATATTCAAAGTATTGTTCGGCCGAGTAAGCCACAAAGACGACCTCATATGAGAAAATGTTCTACACGGATTGTCTTCGCCTCATCGGAACGATCAATTTTTATATATAAATCATCTAAATCCGAGGCCGTATGCAAAAATTAGAGTCATCAGACTATGGCCCTACCACAAAGCAAAAAGTGGCGCGAGGGATCAGACAACCACCTATGTGATGTCTGATGGGTCGCACAAGCTGTTCGGCCCTCAAGCCTTAGGATTATCCTTTGACTTCCCCTCTATGCCAAAAAGGGCCTCGGCAATATTCTTTTCAGTGTGCATCACGTCGATGTTGTGTGGGCAAAGGAGGTCTTTAAAGTAAGGCAGATCCCACAAGCATATCTTGTGAGTCCAGGAGTGTTTCGAATTATACCCTTTGAAATATCCTGGATGCTCTGGATCAGGCTCGAGAGCGTTTAACTGATCCAGGGTTTGTTGGCCTGTCAATGCAGGTGGTGCAGAGTTTTTGACAACTCTACCTTTGATGAAATTCTTCTTGTCTTTTCTGAACTTATGGCGAGGATCCAGGAACTGTCTATGCAAGTCGAAGCAAGAATGCTTGCGACCCGCCTGCAGCCAACGGAACTGAAGAGCTGCCTTGCATGTGGGGCACGGGAACCTTCCATGCACACACCAGCCAATGAATAGCGCATACGCCGGCAAGTCATGCGTCGAGTACATGTACCACACATGCATTTTGAAGTTTTGTTTTGTAGCGGCGTCATATGTCTTGATCCCATTATCCCAAGCTTCTTGCAATTCATCCTTAAGCGGCTGCATGTACACATTCATATTCTTCCCCGAATAGTTGGGCCCTGGAATTATCAACGTCAAGAAAATGTTCTTTCTTTTCATAATCTCCCCCGGGGGGGGGGGGGAGATTGAGTGGAATGACAAATACAGGCCAACAACTGTATTGGGTTGCCGTCATACCAAACACATTGAACCCATCCGTGCTGATGGCGACTCGAGGATGCCTTGGATCTGCCGCTTTATCCTTATGTAATGCATCGAAGTGCTTCCACGCAAAAGCGTCTGAAGTGTGTCCCAACATCGGATTCCCATCTGCATCTAGTTCGGTTCTTTTGCCCAATTTGTGCCACGTCATCTGTCTGGCCGTATCTTCGACCATGAAAAGACGTTGAAGTCTTGGTATGATTGGCATATAGCGAAGAACATTAACTGGGATTTTGGTCTGACTCTTCTCACCCATATCGTTGTCTACCACAACATACCTGGAAGACTTGCAAATGGGACAATAGTTCAAGCCCGCATACTCAAGCCTAAATAAGGCACATCCATTCTCACAGGCATCTATCTTCTCATAGGGCATCTTAAACGCGCGTAGGATTTTGTCCGACTGGTACAGGTTTGCAGGCAATACATGGCCTTTGGGTAGAAAGCGTCCAAATATTGTCATCATCGCGTCGTAGCATTCTCTGCCCGGGTTGAACTGAGCCTTCAGAGCCATTACTTGCGCGATGGCATCCAGCTGACAAAGCTCAGTGTACTCATAGAGAGGACGTTTTGAAGACTCCAACATTTCATAGAAGGCCTTTGTAGATTCCTCCATCTCATCGTCCGAATCCCTAGCATCATCAAAGTCTTGCACCATGTCTTCAATCCCGGTACCATGCTCGTCGGTGCAACGACGAACCACCTCAGCTCTGGCACGTTGGGCAGACTCACCATGAAATCTCCACACCGTATAATCAGGCGTAAAACCCCACTTCTGCAAGTGTTTACCCATTTCATCCCGTGTCCACTTTTTATGGTTGTCGCACCAGACACAGGGGCACCAGGTTATTTCCTAGCCATTTGCAAATGTGGCTCTCAGAAACCCCTTGGTTTTTGTTAACCATTCAATGGTCATGTCTTTCTGACTAGGGTGACCGGTGTACATCCACGCACGATCACTCATCTTGCCTACCTACTAAACACACAAGAAATATATATATAATTCATCATCTATATTCATCAGTTAATCAAGATTGTCAGTTTTATTACGTCCATGCAACCTACACGCTAATAGGTAAAGATAGGTCCTAATCCCACCCGAGTATGTGTAGATTGGGTTCGTTTTCCCATGCTCTGCTTCGGATCCGACGCAAAATTTCGGCAGCACCTCCCCGCTGTTCTCCTGATACACGTCTCGGCAATAAGCAAAGAGGATGTGTACCCGGAGAACAACAGGGAGGCACTGACGAAATTCCGCATCGGATCCGGAGCAGAGCATAAGGGAAAACGAACCCAATCTACACATACTCGGGTTGTCCATGGATAACGTTGGACAATTCGAAAGGACGGCGGTTATAAATATGCAAAGACATGCATATTTATAGATGTCGCCCTTTCGAACGGGAGACACATACTGGTCACGCATACTGATGATTGAAGACACCTATAGCTAGCACGTTTCATCGGCACGAAGACCGGAACAGAGCAAATTAAGGGGGGAGGAGGAGAAGTCATTTGTGCTCACCCACGAACGCAGGGGCAGAGCTCGTCCAACGCACGGGGAGGTCGTCGAACAACTGCACATTGAAATCCACCCGATTAACACAAATATGATGTTTTTATAACAAAATCGGAAAATATGTGACCTAACTCATAATTTACAAAACTATGACCCCGTCGGCCTCTGGACGGCCGAAAAGCACCTTCCCGGTCAACAGGAGGCAGAAGAGGTGTCGGGGGTCGGGAGTCTGTGCCGTCGAGGGTCAGTGGCGTCGGGGGTCAGTGGCGTCGGGGGTCGGGGGTCAGTGGGGTCGGGGGTCAGTGGCGTCGGGGGTCAGTTTTCTTCTTCTTCTTCTTCTTCTTCTTCTCCTCCTCCTCTTCCTCTCTCTCTTCTTCTTCTTCTTCTTCTTCTTCTTCTTCTTTTCCTTTTTCCTCTTCTTCTACTTATTCTTCTTTTCTTCTTATTTTTTCTCATCTATCTTCTTCTTCTTCTAATTATCTAAACCTAAACCTAAACCTAAAACTAACACTAACCTAAACCAAACACAAATTAACCTAACCTAAACTAAACAGTAAACTAAACTAAACAGTAAAAAAACTAAACACTAGCACTAACCTAAACTAAACAAGCACTAGCACTAACCTAAACTAAACAATAAAAAACATAAAAAAACAGTAAACTAAACTAACTAGCACTAGTAACCTAAACTAAACAGTAAAAAACAGAAAAAAAAGAAAAAAGCTCACCTTGCAGGGCCGGTGGAGGAGGGCCGGCGCGGTGGTGGAGGAGGGCCGGCGCGGGGGAGGAAGGCCGCGGAGAGGGGGGCGGCGCCGCGTCCTGCTCCGGCGGTGGGGCGTCGCGGGGAGGCGCGGGTGGAGGAGGGTCGGCGCGGGGGAGTGGGACGGCGAGGGGGGGAGGGGATTCGGCGCAGGTGGTGGGGGCTCGCCGCGGCGGTGGGGGCGGCGTGTTGGGGAACGTTGCATGGGAAACAAAAATTTTCCTACGCACACATAAGATCTATCCATGGTGATGAGCATCTACGAGAGGGAGAGTGAATCTACATACCCTTGTAGATCGCTAAGCGGAAGCGTTAATAAACGCGGTTGATGTAGTCGAACGTCTTCGCGATCCAAATCGCCGAGCGTCCCGCGATCCAATCACGATCCTTCCGATCTAGTGCCGAACGGACGGCACCTCCGCGTTCAACACACGTACGGCTTGATGACGCCTTCACCTCCTCGATCCAGCGAGCGATGGTGAAGTAGTGGTTGAGTTCCAGCAGCACGACGGCGTGGTGATGGTGGTGAGGAACAATCTCTGCAGGGCTTCGCCAAGCGCTACGGAGATTATGACGGAGGAACTAGAGGGCTAGGGTTGCCGGCACACGGCTTGGGAAATCCTGATGTGTCCCGTGTGCTAGCCCTGCCCCTCTATTTATATGTTGAGCCTTGGGGTCTAAACTTGGAGTAAAAGCCTCCTCCGGGTCGGTTTTGCCCGCACAAGGTCGGTTTGGCCCGCAGGGAAAGAGTCCAACTCGGATTCCTGCCGAACCGTGCACAGCCGCGCACAAGCGGTAGTACCGCTTCACACAAGCGGTAGTACCGCTTGGGCGGTAGTACCGCTTCACACAAGCGGTAGTACCGCTCGGGCGGTAGTACCGCTTCACCAAGCGGTAGTACCGCTTACGCGGCAGCAAAACTACTTTTGCACTTTCCAATACCTCGTGGGCTTTATCCCTTTGGCTCATATAAAGTGTTGCTGCACCCGAACACTTCGGTAAACATCCGGAACCCCTTCCGGTGAACTTCGGAACTCTTCCGGAGATCAAAACACTATTATCACATATATCAATCTTTACCTCCGGACTATTCCGGATATCCTCGTCATGTCCGGGATCTTATCCGGGACTCCGAACAACTTTTGGTCACCAACATAATAACTCAATTATACTAATCGTCACCAAACGTTAAGTGTGTAGACCCTGCGGGTTCGAGAACTATGTAGACATGACCGAGACACCTCTACGATCAATAACCAATAGCGGGACCTGGATGCCCATATTGGCTCCTACATATTCTACGAAGATCTTTATCGGTCGAACCTCTATGTCAAGGATTCAGTTAATCCCGTATGCTGTTCCCTTTGTTCTTCGGTATGTTACTTGCCCGAGATTCGATCGTCGGTATCACTATACCTAGTTCAATCTCGTTACCGGCAAGTCTCTTTACTCGTTCCGTAATACAAGATCTCGTGGCTAACACTTTAGTCACATTGCTTGCAAGGCTCATTGTGATGTTGTATTACCGAGTGGGCCCTGAGATACCTCTCCGTCATACGGAGTAACAAATCCCAGTCTTGATCCATGCCAACCCAACAGACACCCTCGGAGATACCTGTAGAGCACCTTTATAGTCACCCAGTTACGTTGCGACGTTTGATACACACAAGGTATTCCTCCGGTGTTAGTGAGTTGCATGATCTCATGGTCAAAGGAACAGATACTTGACATGCAGAAAACAATAGCAATAAACTGACACGATCAAATGCTACGTTTACAGTTTGGGTCTTGTCCATCACATCATTCTCCTAATGATGTGATCCCGTTATCAAATGACATCTCATGTCAATGGCTAGGAAACCTTAACCATCTTTGATCAACGAGCTAGTCAACTAGAGGCTTACTAGGGACACAGTGTTGTCTATGTACCCACACATGTATTTGAGTTTCCAATCAATACAATTATAGCATGGATAATAAACGATTATCATGAACAAGGAAATATAATAATAACCAATTTATTATTGCCTCTAGGGCATATTTCCAACAGTCTCCCACTTGCACTAGAGTCAATAATCTAGTTCACATCACTATGTGATTTACATTGTAATGAATTGAACACCCATGCAGTTCTGGTGTTGTTCATGTTTAGCCCTTGGAAGAGGTTTAGTCATCGGATCTGCAACATTTAGATCCGTGTGTACTTTGCAAATATTTATGTCGTCCTCCTTGATGTAATCGCGGATGGAATTGAAACGTCGCTTTATGTGTCTGGTCCTCTTGTGAAATCTTGGTTCCTTGGCTAGAGCAATGGCACCAGTATTATCACAAAACAGAGTCATTGGGTTAAGCGCACTAGGCACTACTCCAAGATCTGTCATGAACTCCTTCATCCAGACACCTTCCTTCGCCGCCTCCGAGGCAGCGATGTACTCCGCTTCGCATGTAGAATCTGCTACCACGCTTTGCTTGGAACTGCACCAGCTAACCGCACCCCCATTAAGAATAAATACGTATCCGGTTTGCGACTTAGAGTCATCCGGATCAGTGTCAAAGCTTGCATCGACGTAACCCTTTACGACGAGCTCTTGATCACCTCCATAAACGAGAAACATGTCCTTAGTCCTTTTCAGGTACTTCAGGATATTCTTGACCGCCGTCCAGTGTTCCATTCCTGGATCACCTTGAAACCTTCCGACCATACTTATGGCAAGGCTGACATCGGGTCTTGTGCACAGCATTGCATACATGATAGAGCCTATGGCTGAAGCATAGGGGATGACACTCATCTTTTCTCTATCTTCTGCAGTCACTGGGCATTGAGTCTTACTCAACTTCACACCTTGCAAAACAGGCAAGAACCCCTTCTTGGACTGATCCATTTTGAACTTCTTCAAAATCTTATCAAGGTATGTGCTTTGTGAAAGTCCTATTAAGCGTCTTGATCTATCTCTATAGATCTTGATGCCTAATATGAAAGCAGCTTCTCCTAGGTCCTTCATTGAAAAACTCTTGTTCAAATATTCCTTTACGCTTTCCAGCATTTCTATATTGTTTCCAATCAGCAATATGTCATCCACATATAATATTAGAAACGCTATAGAGCTCCCACTCACTTTCTTGTAAATACAAGCTTCTCCGTAAACTTGTATAAACTCGAACGCTTTGATCACCTCATCAAAACGAAGATTCCAACTCCGAGATGCTTGCACCAGTCCATAAATGGATCGCTGGAGTTTGCAAACTTTGTCAGCATTCTCTGGATCGACAAAACCTTCTGGTTGCATCATATACAACTCTTCCTTAAGGAAACCGTTAAGGAACGCTGTTTTGACATCCATCTGCCAAATTTCATAATCGAAAAAGGCAGCTATTGCTAACATGATTCTGACGGACTTAAGCATCGCTACGGGTGAGAAGGTCTCATCGTAGTCAACTCCTTGAACTTGTGAAAAACCCTTTGCCACAAGTCGAGCTTTATAGACGGTGACATTACCGTCCGCGTCCGTCTTCCTCTTAAAGATCCATTTGTTCTGAATGGCCTTACGCCCTTCAGGTAATACTTCCAAAGTCCATACTTTGTTTTCATACATGGATCCCATCTCGGATTTCATGGCCTCTAACCACTTCTCGGAATCCGGGCCCATCATCGCTTCTCCATAGCTCGTAGGTTCATCGTTGTTTTAACAACATGACCTCTAAGACAGGGTTGCCGTACCACTCAGGAGCAGTACGCGTCCTTGTTGACCTACGAGGTTCGATAGCAACTTGATCCAAAGCTTCATGATCATCATCATTAACTTCCTCTTCAGCTAATGTAGGCTCCACAGAAACAATTTTCTGCGCTGCGCTACTCTCAGGTTGAAGTAAAGGTTCAACAACCTCATCAAGTTCTATCTTCCTCCCACTCAATTCTTTCGAGAGAAACTCTTTCTCAAGAAATGTTCCGTTTTTAGCGACAAACACTTTGCCCTCGGATCTGAGGTAGAAGGTATACCCAATTGTCTCTTTTGGGTATCCTATGAAGACGCATTTCTCCGCTTTGGGTTCCAGCTTTTCAGGCTGAAGCTTTTTGACATAAGCATCACATCCCCAAACTTTAAGAAACGACAGCTTTGGCTTCTTGCCAAACCAAAGTTCATATGGCGTCGTCTCAACGGATTTCGATGGTGCCCTATTTAAAGTGAATGCAGCTGTCTCTAATGCATAACCCCAAAACGATAGTGGCAAATCGGCAAGAGACATCATAGATCGCACCATATCCAATAAAGTTCGATTACGACGTTCGGACACACCATTACGCTGTGGTGTTCCAGGCGGTGTTAGTTGTGAAACAATTCCACATTGTCTTAAGTGACTGCCAAACTCATAACTCAGATATTCTCCTCCTCGATCAGATCGTAGGAATTTAATCTTCTTGTTACGATGATTCTCAACTTCACTCTGAAATTGTTTGAACTTTTCAAATGTTTCAGACTTGTGTTTCATTAAGTAAATATACCCATATCTACTTAAGTCATCAGTGAAGGTGAGAAAGTAACGATAACCACCGCGCGCCTCAATGCTCATCGGACCGCACACATCAGTATGTATGATTTCCAATAAGTCACTTGCCCGTTCCATTATTCCAGAGAACGGCGTTTTAGTCATCTTGCCCATGAGGCATGGCTCACATGTGTCAAGTGATTCAAAATCAAGTGACTCCAAAAGTCCATCAGCATGGAGCTTCCTCATGCGTTTTACGCCAATATGACCTAAACGGCAGTGCCACAAGAAAGTGGTATTATCATTATCAATTCTACATCTTTTGGCATCAATGTTATGAACATGTGTATCATTACTATCGAGATTCAATAAGAATAAACCCCTCACATCGGGTGCATGACCATAAAAGATATTACTCATATAAATAGAACAACCATTATTCTCTGATTTAAATGAGTAACCGTCTCGCAATAAACAAGATCCAGATATAATGTTCATGCTTAACGCAGGCACCAAATAACACTTATTTAGGTTCATCACTAATCCCGATGGTAATCGAAGAGCGAGCGTGCCGACGGCGATCACATCAACCTTGGAACCATTTCCCACGCGCATCGTCACTTCGTCCTTTGCCAGCCTCCGTCTATTCCGCAGTTCCTGTTTTGAGTTGCAAATATGAGCAACCGCACCGGTATCAAATACCCAGGCACTACAACGAGAGTTGGTAAGGTACACATCAATAACATGTATATCATATATACCTTGTTTGTTGTTGGCCGCCTTCTTGTCAGCCAAATACTTGGGGCAATTCCGCTTCCAGTGTCCAGTTCCCTTGCAATGAAAACACACAGTTTCTGGTTTGGGTCCAGCCTCGGGTTTCTTCACGAGAGGAGCAACTGCTTTGCCACTCTTCTTGGAGTTACCCTTCTTACCCTTGCCATTTTTCTTGAAACTAGTGGTTTTATTGACCATCAACACTTGATGCTCCTTCTGAATTTCAGACTCAGCGGCTTTCAGCATCGCAAACAGCTCGGCGACTGACTTGTTCATCCCGTGCATGTTATAGTTCAACACGAAGCTCTTGTAGCTAGGTGGCAATGATTGAAGAACTCTGTCAGTGATAGCCTCTAGCGGAAGGGGCATCCCTAACTCAGCCAGACGGGTGGAGTACCCAGACATTCTGAGCACGTGATCACTGATAGACCCGTTCTCCTCCATCTTGCAAGCATAGAACTTATCGGAGATCTCATATCTCTCGATCCGGGCATTCTTCTGAAAGATAAACTTCAACTCCTGGAACATCTCATATGCTCCATGACGTTCAAAACGTCTTTGAAGTCCCGGTTCTAAGCCATACAACATTGCACATTGAACTATTGAGTAATCATCAGAACGAGCCTGCCAGGCGTTCACAACGTCTAGAGACTCAACTGGAGCGGGTGGATCACCAAGCGGTGCATCAAGGACATAAGCCTTCTGGGAAGCCGTAAGGATAATCCTTAGATTACGGGCCCAGTCCACAAAGTTACTTCCATCATCTTTCAACTTAGCTTTCTCTAGGAACGCATTAAAATTCAGGGGTGCTACTGCGCGAGCCATGATCTACAACATAAATATTGCAAAGACAACTTAGACTATTGTTCTTAGATAATGAGTTTAGTTAATCATATTTTAAAAAACTCCCACTCAAATTGACATCCCTCCGATCATTCGAGTGTAACATGATCCAAATCCACCAACTCAAGTCCGATCATCACGTGAGTTGAGGTGGTTTCAATGGTGAACATCTTCATGTTGATCATATCTACTATATGACTCATGTTCGACCTTTCGGTCTCTTGTGTTCCGAGGCCATGTCTGTACATGCTAGGCTCGTCAAGTTTAACCCGAGTGTTCCGCACGTGTAACATGGCTTACACCCGTTGTATGCGAACGTAGAGTCTATCACACCCGATCATCACGGCGTGTCTCGAAACGACGAACTTTCGCAACGGTGCACACTTGGGGAGAACACAATTTATCTTGAAATTTAAGTGAGGGATCACCTTATAATGCTACCGTCGTCCTAAGCAAAATAAGATGCATAAAAGGATTAACATCACATGCAAATCATAAGTGACATGATATGGCCATGAACTTGTGCTTTTGATCTCCATCTCCAAAGCACCGGCATGATCTCCATCGTCACCGGCATGACACCATGATCTCCATCATCTTGATCTCCATCAACGTGTCGCCATAAGGTTGTCGCGCTGACTGTTGCTTCCACGACTATAGCTAACGATTAGCGATAAAGTAAAGCATTACATAGCGCTTAATGATTGACACGCAGGTCATACAATAATTAAAGACAACTCTATGGCTCCTGCCAGTTGCCGTACTCATCGACATGCAAGTCGTGATATTCTATACATCACATGATCATCTCATACATCACATATATCTCATCATGTAATTGGCCATATCACATCACAACATACCCTGCAAAAACAAGTTAGACGTCCTCTAATTGTTGTTGCAAATTTTACGTGGCTGCTACGGGTTTGCAAGAACCGTTCTTACCTACGCAAAACCACAACGTGGTGTAGTGATTGCTTTTTGATCTTCTAAAAGAACCCTCTTCATTGAACCGATTCAACTAAAGTGAGAGAGACAGACACCCGCCAGTCACCTTTATGCAGCAAGTGCACGCAGCGGTAAAACCAGTCTCGCGTAAGCGTACGCGTAATGTCGGTCCGGGCCGCTTCATCTCACAATACCGCTGAATCAAGTATCAACTAGTAACGGCAAGCAATATGTATACACCCACGCCCACAACTCGTTTGTGTTCTACTCGAGATCTCATCTACGCATAGACCTAGCTCATGATGCCACTGTTGGGGAACGTTGCATGGGAAACAAAAATTTTCCTACGCACACATAAGATCTATCCATGGTGATGAGCATCTACGAGAGGGAGAGTGAATCTACATACCCTTGTAGATCGCTAAGCGGAAGCGTTAATAAACGCGGTTGATGTAGTCGAACGTCTTCGCGATCCAAATCGCCGAGCGTCCCGCGATCCAATCACGATCCTTCCGATCTAGTGCCGAACGGACGGCACCTCCGCGTTCAACACACGTACGGCTTGATGACGCCTTCACCTCCTCGATCCAGCGAGCGATGGTGAAGTAGTGGTTGAGTTCCAGCAGCACGACGGCGTGGTGATGGTGGTGAGGAACAATCTCTGCAGGGCTTCGCCAAGCGCTACGGAGATTATGACGGAGGAACTAGAGGGCTAGGGTTGCCGGCACACGGCTTGGGAAATCCTGATGTGTCCCGTGTGCTAGCCCTGCCCCTCTATTTATATGTTGAGCCTTGGGGTCTAAACTTGGAGTAAAAGCCTCCTCCGGGTCGGTTTTGCCCGCACAAGGTCGGTTTGGCCCGCAGGGAAAGAGTCCAACTCGGATTCCTGCCGAACCGTGCACAGCCGCGCACAAGCGGTAGTACCGCTTCACACAAGCGGTAGTACCGCTTGGGCGGTAGTACCGCTTCACACAAGCGGTAGTACCGCTCGGGCGGTAGTACCGCTTCACCAAGCGGTAGTACCGCTTACGCGGCAGCAAAACTACTTTTGCACTTTCCAATACCTCGTGGGCTTTATCCCTTTGGCTCATATAAAGTGTTGCTGCACCCGAACACTTCGGTAAACATCCGGAACCCCTTCCGGTGAACTTCGGAACTCTTCCGGAGATCAAAACACTATTATCACATATATCAATCTTTACCTCCGGACTATTCCGGAGATCCTCGTCATGTCCGGGATCTTATCCGGGACTCCGAACAACTTTCGGTCACCAACATAATAACTCAATTATACTAATCGTCACCAAACGTTAAGTGTGTAGACCCTGCGGGTTCGAGAACTATGTAGACATGACCGAGACACCTCTACGATCAATAACCAATAGCGGGACCTGGATGCCCATATTGGCTCCTACATATTCTACGAAGATCTTTATCGGTCGAACCTCTATGTCAAGGATTCAGTTAATCCCGTATGCTGTTCCCTTTGTTCTTCGGTATGTTACTTGCCCGAGATTCGATCGTCGGTATCACTATACCTAGTTCAATCTCGTTACCGGCAAGTCTCTTTACTCGTTCCGTAATACAAGATCTCGTGGCTAACACTTTAGTCACATTGCTTGCAAGGCTCATTGTGATGTTGTATTACCGAGTGGGCCCTGAGATACCTCTCCGTCATACGGAGTAACAAATCCCAGTCTTGATCCATGCCAACCCAACAGACACCCTCGGAGATACCTGTAGAGCACCTTTATAGTCACCCAGTTACGTTGCGACGTTTGATACACACAAGGTATTCCTCCGGTGTTAGTGAGTTGCATGATCTCATGGTCAAAGGAACAGATACTTGACATGCAGAAAACAATAGCAATAAACTGACACGATCAAATGCTACGTTTACAGTTTGGGTCTTGTCCATCACATCATTCTCCTAATGATGTGATCCCGTTATCAAATGACATCTCATGTCAATGGCTAGGAAACCTTAACCATCTTTGATCAACGAGCTAGTCAACTAGAGGCTTACTAGGGACACAGTGTTGTCTATGTACCCACACATGTATTTGAGTTTCCAATCAATACAATTATAGCATGGATAATAAACGATTATCATGAACAAGGAAATATAATAATAACCAATTTATTATTGCCTCTAGGGCATATTTCCAACACGGCGCGGGGGAGGGGGCGGCGAGGGGGGGAGGGGGCTCGCCGTGGGGAGCTGCGGTGGTGGGGGCGGCGCGGGGGAGGGGGCTGGCAGCAGGGAGCTGCGGTGGTGGGGGCGGCGCGGGGGAGGGGGGAGGCGATGGGGGGAGGGGGCTGGCCATGGGGAGCTGGCCGCGCGCGGTGTATGTGGGTGGAGAGAGAGAGGGGGGCGGGAGGAGAGAGTGCGGGGGTAATGGGGCCGGGGGGAAAACGGCCGTTAGAGCTGCATCCCCTTTGCCGTCCGCTTGCGGACGGCAAAGCCGAGCATGGCAGACGACAAAGACCAGGAGGACGGCATACCTCTTTGCCAGTGGGACCAAGGTCCAGTGGGACCTATCTAGCCTCTTTGCCGTCTGCCTTTAGGGTCTTTGCCGTCTGCTGGCAGACGGCAAAGGACTAGCAGATGGCAAACAGAACCGTTGCCGTCAGCCAGCTCTTTGCCGTCTGCTTTATGGCAGCAGACGGCAAAGACCTTCTTTGCCATCTGCCAGCAGACGACAAAGATCTGGCAGACGGAAAATAACTGAATTCCAGTAGTGTACCTTCAATTCAAGCATGTGTGATCAAATATTTGATTTGTTGCTGAAAAATAATTACATTAGAATTCTTGATCACCATGTCAAGCCATCAATCCAAGGACGAATGTATTGTAAGTTGCATGATTGGTCCAAGCATAATTTTGAGGATTGCAACATGTTTCGTCAAATAGTTAAATCGGCCATTGATAAAGGACGATTAAAATTTGTTGAAACACCAAGGATGACCAGTCTATTCCTATTGGTCCAGATGGCAAACGATTTTTTGCATCGGCTGCTTCAACCGATACATTTAAATACGAGAAGGTAAAAACTGTGGATAGTGGGATCAAGCTTTCATGTAAGGAAGTTGTTCGAGTGTACAATGACAATATTCTTGAGGGCGAAAATTCCATCCAAGTTGCAATGAAGACGCCAAGTACTGGGGGCCAACAAGAAAATCCAAAGATCAATGCAAGAGCAACCAAAGAAAGCAAAGGCCGAGGTAAACACGAAGGTAAAAGGCCGAAAGTCACTTTCTAGCAGCTATTGAAAAAAATACCTGAAGATAAGTGGGGAGCAGAGTGCTTATCAGCCAAGTAATTCAAAAGCATCCAGATCACCCCCAAGGCGCAAATGTGAGGACAGGTATTGGCAAAGGGAGAATTTCAATGCAACATATTCATATCCTTATATTGGGTCGTCAATGCCAATGTCGTGGATGCCTCCCTATGCTCACGTAAATCCATATCCATCATGGGACATGTATGATACAAGGGCACATTCTCCATCTTATTATAAATCATCTCACCAATATTATGCAGCTCGAAGAAGACCAACGTTCAGTGAGCAGTTATATGTTCAAGACCGTTTCAATGAAAAAGAATCGGTCCGGAGCTCAAGAAAGAAGATAGAGGTGGTCAAGCAAGTGTACCGAGTTAAAAAGGATGGTCGCAAGAGTGACAGTTCAGATTTGATCTTAAAAGATAAAGAGTCAATTAAAAAGTTAACATTGGCTACAAAAGGCAAAGAAGTGAAGCAATCAATTATTAAAAATCAAAGTGACAAATCTGAAGAAAAGAAGTTGAGGGTGCACAAGGTTAAAAAAGAGTTGCCATTGGTTGAAACAGAATCACAGCCGAGGTGCCCACTCGGCTTATCGTATTGGCAAAAGAAGGAATTACAAAAACTTAGTGCACAAGAATTGAGAAAAGAAGAACATGGCATGGGTTCCCAAGAGGAGCACTCAAAATAAAAATGATGTCCAACCTTTTGCAACAAGTGTTACAATAGTAAAGAAAGAGAAGGATGGGAGCGACAAAAAATTAAGCCGAAGATTTGCATCACAACATCAAAATCTTCGGTTAGCACACCATCCATATTCTTCGACCATGCCATTGATGCCTTTGTCATGGAATTCATCCCCAGATATGATCAATTACCCTCCATGGATTTATTTCGATCCGTGGATGCAACATAATTTTCTACATCACAAGAGGGCATTACCAAATCACTATACATTTGGTTAGTTACATATTTGTTGCTAATCCAAAAGAGCCGAAATATTTGATTGTTATTTCATTTGTATATTTCGACTACACATGCTTTGGTGCACGAATTCTACATGGATCACATGGTAATGGCCGATATATACTTATCGTCCTAAGCACATATAAAATGGCCGATGGAGTGTTGATATCGTCCTTAGAGCAAACACGATGCAAATTATTTTTTGGCTCACAAGCTTTGCCGAAAAACAGGGGGGCATGTGTTGACACCAAATTTTGGAATGGAAAAATGCATTATTAAGATGGCTTCAAATGAAGAAGTGCTCTATATGGAAAAGTTACGTGGTGTTGACATGAACATATTTTAAGTTTCGGCCATGCCACCCGATCTCATCTCGAAGGCCGAAACTGTGCTCAAAGTGCTAAGATTTCATATTCAAAGTACTGTTCGGCCGATTAAGCCACAAAGACGACCTCATATGAGAAAATGTTCTACACGGATTGTCTTCGTCTTGATTTTGACATATAAATCATCTAAATCCGAGGTCGTATGCAAAAATTAAAGTCATCAGACTGCGGCCCTACCACAAAGCAAAAAGTGGCGTGAGGGCTCAGACAACCACCTAGGTGATGTCTGATGGGTCGCGCAAGCTGTTCGGCCCTCAAGACGATTCGTCTCGTCGAGCCGATCGATTTTGATATATAAATTGTCTTAATCCGAGATCGTATGCAACCTGAAGAGGCAAAAGAAGATCAAGATGAAGTTTCACTCGAGAAATCCGAGTTAGACTAGAATTAGAACTCTAGGACGTGAATTGATGTAATTTTCTTGTAAGGAAAGACTAGATGAATCATTTGCTTATACGGGAAGTCCAGCTGCCTTTTATATAGTAGAGGTGACGGCTGATTAAAACAACACACAATCGACAAACCAATTTATCATATTTTACCTTTACCTTTATCCCTTACCCTTTTTCTTCTTCTTCCTCGTTCTTCTTCTGTTCTTCGCTTGAAGGGCAGCGATCCACGAGGCCCTAGAGGCGGTCAGGCTGACCTAGGGCAGCCCATAGCCGCCGTGCGCGTTGACCCCTCCCGGACGTGTGGGGTTTCGGTTCATCAAAAGCACCCGCCGAACTGCCTGCGTACCGCGCTTCCGGCCGGGTCTCCTTCGACGTGAGCTGTGATGTATCATCCCGGCGTCGAGAATACACGATGACGTGTCCGTGTGCGTGCGAGCACCTTGCAACCTGTACACTACACCAACTCGCCCCCGCTCTCTACTGACAGAAATAAAAAAAGATTTCATGAAAACTAACCCCGTCTCTCCCTCCCGTAGCGACAGCAGCAGCAGCAGCAGCCAGCAGTGGGTGGTGGGTGGTTGCCCTCTCCTCCTCTCTCCCCGCTCGCCACTGTTCCCCCTCGCGGCCCTTGCGCGCGCGGCGATGGCCTGCCCGCTCCCGTTCTGATCCCCCATCTTCGACGGCAAACCAGCGGGACTGCTAGTGTTGGGTCGATCCTGGGGCCGTGATACGGGGAGGCCCTGGCCGGATCTCGGTGGTGTCCGGCGCGGATCTGATACGCGGGGATGGAGGGCGAGTGCGAGGAAGGTGCGGCAGCGAATGGACTTGGAGGGGAGGACAACATCGTCGTCAAGGCCCGCAAGGAGGACGTCGCCGTGGTCGCGCCGGTGGAGGTGGATGGTGGTGATCACGTGGATCTCGCTGACGGGGAGGCGCTGGTCGGATCTGCAACCGCGATGGCGGTTCCCGAGGAGCCAGCCAGGGCGCCTACCAAGGTGCAGGGGTGGCGGAATTCTGGTTCTCAGTTTACTCCGTGGCGTACTTGGTGCATGCTAATACATTGCTGCCGCTAACGGTGTGTGTTGGTGTGCGCAGAAGGTTGGATCTGCGGACGCGGGTAGGAGGAAGAAGGGGAATGTGCTGAACGGCAAGGTGGTGTCAGCCTCGGCGGCACCGCGGGGGAATATGCCCGGTCTGTCGCAAAGCGCCTCCTTCCAGGCGAGAGGGACCACCGGCGCCAAGAAGGGTGGCGCTTTGACCTCCCTGGCAAAGCAAGCCAAGCCAGAGGGGAAGGGTGCCGTGTCAAATGGAACTGCAGCGTCCTCTGGTTAGTTTTGGGCTTGTTATTAAGTTAGCCTGTGACGGTTGCTGTTGGGTTTACATACATAATTGGGGTGGAATTGCAGGACGGGGCATGGAGAAGAAGGCGAATTTGGCTCAGATGCCTGCCGCTCATCAATCCATGGTAGGTGCTGATCTCAATTAGTCAGTTACTTGGATGTCGAAAGTCTGCAGGTTTTTAGTTGCATTTTAGTGAACTTGGTTTCTATTTTCTTTCACGTAGCATGTGAAGCCTGAATCGGTTGACTCAACTCCAAATGACACTTCTTCTGAAGTCCAAGAGTAAGTCAGTATTACCAGACCACATTCTTGGTCATTCTTGCATTTGACTTTGTGATTTCGGATATTACTTTTATCTGTACTGTACAATGAAAGGTAATCCACTGTAGTGTTACACTAATTGATCAATGAAATAAAAACAACTTTTTTATCTGAACTTGTTGCTTTCTTACACTTGAATGGTTGGCATTCCTTCACAGGTCAACTGAGAACACTGCCAAACCTTACAGGCAGTCATTTCCAGCGAAAATGGAGGACGATGTGCACTCCACTACATCGTAAAGCCTTTTTGTGTTCATAATTGTTGCTCAGTTATTTTGTACGATGGTGTTAATACAGAATGCTGCCATTTGGTGTTGTGTTACAGGAGCACCAATACTCAACGCAAGAATGCTGCTGTCTCTGGTTTTAATTTCCGATTGGAGGAGCGTGCTGAGAAGCGCAAAGAGGTAACTAATTTCCACAGTGGCATTGTGTTAATCGGTCGTTGCTTGTTCGTTTCTGTTTTGTACTAAGCATGTATTTGTTCCTTTCTTTCAGTTCTTAAAAAAGCTTGAGGAGAAAATTCATGCCAAGGAGATTGAACAAACGAATTTGCAGGAAAAATCTAAGGTGAGAACTACTTTCATGTAAAGCCTTTTGATCATCTGTATGCTTTGATTCTAAGAATTAGTTCATTAGTCTATGTGAGAGCTGCTTTTGTATTATTCATGTAAAACCTTTTGATCATCTGTAATGCTTTGATTCTAAGAATTAGTTCATCACTTAGGAGAGCCAAGAGGCCGAGATTAAAAGGCTTAGGAAGAGCCTGACATTTAGAGCAGCACCCATGCCAAGCTTCTATAAGGAGCAGCCTCCTAAAGTTGAGTTGAAAAAGGTACTTATGTCGATACACTTAATATTCCGAAGTTGCTTATTTCTTCGTTATAAATAGTTCCATATGATTCAAGTGCATCTGTTTTTTCTCTTTGAAAGCATATGGTTTGATGAGTTCTAATGCGGTAGGATAAATAATCTTTGTATGGTTCTATTTCCTGTTGTAAGAATAACGTAGAGATGTTGCTAACTGTTTGTCTCTGACTTGCAGTTTCATTTTTCTTTGTTAGAATATGTTTGTTTCAAAGTGCATAGGATTGTATGGTTCTATTTCCTGTTGTAAGAATAACGTAGAGATGTTGCTAACTGTTTGTCTCTGACTTGCAGTTTCATTTTTCTTTGTTAGAATATGTTTGTTTCAAAGTGCATAGGATTGTTAGAGCAGGCGGATATTCGAATGCTCGCCAAGAGATCTTGCTTACCTAGCTGTAAGTTACAAGGATGATAGGATACCAGAAATTACAACTGATGTATATTTTGGCTTTCTGTTCACAACGGGCCACACTTGTATAGATGAGTATGTGAATACACGTTACGAGATCCAGTAAACTAGATGTATGCACTGATGCATTTGAGACAAGATGAGTATGTGAGTACATGATAAGAGATACAGTAAGCTAGGTGTAGTCTGTTCCAAAATGCACTAATAAATTGGAGAATATGTCCCGTTTTGATGCGATATCAGTTCCGAAAAGACAATGTTTTAGCAAGTAAATCCAGACGCAACTATCACTCCCTAGCAAATTTGAGTGGTGCTTCAGTTCAACTAAGTTCTGTGTTCTTAAAAACATTTTATTTAGCGAGTGTTGTTAAGATTAATTTGTTAGAGGCTTACTCAAAATGCATAATTTTAAGATGCATTGTCCACATAGGCCTACTTTTAGTAAAAATGTGTAATTCTGGGTGTAACACTCAAAATGATTACGTTTGTCCTTAGTCCCTAATATGTACTCCCTCCATCCCATAATATAGTGCACATTGGTTGCGAAAGTCAATCTTCACAAACTTTGACCAAGTTTGTTGAGAAAATTATCTATGCCTACAACATCAGGTATATATAGCATATGAAAAAATATTTTATGATGAGCCTAAGTGTATTGATTTGGTATCCTAGATGTTGACAACTTTTTCTACAAACTTGGTCAAAACCCACAATTTTGACTTCGAAAAAATCTAATACACACTATATTTTTGGACGGAGGAGGTATGCCATAATTTCATTGGCTTACCAGTCTTGGAGGACTTACTGATCTCGTTGTATTCAGTTTCTTTTTTGCTTAGATACATCCGTATCTAGACAAAATCTAAGACAAGTAATTTGGGACGGAGGGAGTACTTGCTAATTTTCAATTTTTATTGCACATTACCTTTGCACCCATGCCAAGAGTACCACTGAATGTTCACTGGCTCATGGATAAGGCCCAACACATATATATCTGGCTATCTGCACTCCTGATGATTAAAATTTAAAGGTTAACATAGAATATTTACCGCATCCACATTAGTGTACAGTGTGCAGCATTGAAATAACTATACAACTTGCAACGCTTCTGTGGTACTGACTTGATAGGTCTTGTTGTTTTGTCTGACAACTATTTAGAATAGTGGATCAAGAGGTTTCTTGCTAATCTAGGTGACTAGGTTTATGATATAAGTCGATGCATATTTGATATTTCAGGATCTAATAACACATTCTCCATTGTATGTCATTGGTTCACAAGTTAGATTAAGTTCCTTATTGGTTGATGCTGCTGCATGTCCTGGTGATGTAAATATTTGTGGTGCTACATTCGTAAACATGGTATCCTGATATAAACTTGTGTTGGCCTTTTGCAGATTGCACCAACACGTGCTAGGTCACCGAAACTTGGCCGACACAAGCCAACCAGTTCTACCACTGCTGCTTCTGTAGATGGCTTTGTCTCATGTGAGAGCCCACGCCGCACAACCAATCCTGCCAAGGTAAACAGAGGTGTGGAAAATAATAAACCTCGGGTTACTACTTGCAAACCTGTCCAGAGATTGGTCACAAAAGCTCCCTCCCTAGCATCTACCACTGCAAAGGCTGAAACGAGACCTATTGTTACAAAGCAGAAAACCTTCAAGACAAAACCAAAAAAAGTTTCAAGAGAAAAGGTGCAGCAGCTTAAAGAGAACCCAGTAGAACCCCCCCCTGAAGAACCTTCTGCCTTGGAAGGGCGTGCTGCTGAACCAAGTGTTGAAGATGAGACAGGACTCGGCTCGACTGCCCCTCCGGTCACTTCAAATGAAGTACTGGTCCATGGTTGATCTGTTGAGCATTTTTTTATTTTCGTCCTCCTTGCAGTCCTGTGAATAGTGAGGTGTGTGCTTTATGGAAAGTTGAATCGCTCAAAGTATCGTGGAATTATTATTTCTTCAGTAGCTATCTTTTTTTTTCAGCTTGTCATTGAGCATGCAGTGTATATTGTTTGATAATTTCTTCATGTTTTAACTTTTGGAGTTCTTGTGTATATTGAATTTGTACGTCGGGAACATGAATGCAACTTGTGGAATTCATTTGTGTTCAGAAATTCGTATCAGTTGCCCTTTTTACCATCTTAGTTGTTGGTTTCAGTTTCATACATCAATAACTCTATAATTTACTTCAATCTGTGACCAGTTCTTGAAATTAGGATATAGTACCAGCTTTGATATCGCATCGAAATCTATGCACCAACCTGTTTACCGAGAAGAGTGTGGGCGCTTGATCTAGTCTGGCAAAAAGAACTGAGTTGAACTGACTTGTTAGGAAATATTTTTAAATATAAGTCTTTCTAGAGATTTTACTACGTACTACTCCTTTCCTAAATATAAGACCTTTTAGAGATTCTACTATGGACTACATACGGATGTACATAGACATGTTTTAGAGTGTAGATTTACTCATTTTGCCCCGTATGTGGTCGATAGTGTAATCTCTAAAAGGTCTTATATTTAGGAACGGAGGGAGTACATACAGAGCAAAGTGAGTGAATCTACACTGTACTACATACGGAGCAAAGTGAGTGAATCTACATTCTAAAGTATGTCTATATATATCTGAATGTAGTTTGTATTGGAATATCTAAAAAGGCTTATATTTAGGAACGGAGGGAGTACATAGTTTGTACTGAATCTTTAAAAAAACTTATATTTAAGAACAGAGAGAGTACATAACAATGTTCTGTATATAGTTTGGTTGTGTTTATGTCTAAGAGGAAATGTGTGTTTGACACGAGAAAATTGATTTCTTTGATGCACCGAGAAAAAGATAATGCGGCCGTCCCAGTGAGTACACAACTAAAATTGTTATGTGAAACAAGTATTTCATTGATTTCTTTGAATAAACAAAATTACAAGATCTCATAAAAGAAATGAGTGCGCTCCATGGCTTACTAGCGCGGACAGTCTGATTGCGGCGATGTGCGATCTTCTGGTTCCCGGGGCCTCGAAAGGCTCCTGGTTAATTACTCTCGCGGGTTGCTCTGCGAGACACACCGTCTTTGTCGTCTTCGCTTTACTTTCTATATGCATGATGATGATGATGATGATGATGTGTGTGTGTGTGTGTGTGGGGGGGGGGGGGGGGGGGGGGGGGGCAGCGGCAAAGCCCGTGTCTTCGTCGGTACACACGCCAATCAATACGTGGCTGTGTGCTAGCCATGCCTGTCCTCGCCTTCGCACCTCGTTCTTGGCGGCATTGATGTAGTTGGTGTTGAAGTTGCATGGGTCCTGCTCGGCTCGGACTTCTTGACGTTGATAGCTGATAACCCCCAAGTGTAGCGACCCGACCCAATACGGTCATGTCTCTATGCTTTCTGTGCCATCCCTGGATAAAAATGCTGGCACACACAGTACTTCAATGAATACCATAACATCACATATAAAAGAAATACTGTAGATCCAAAGTATACCTTATATATCACAGCAGAAACAAAGCATAAGGGTGTGGAGTCCCATCAACACCAACGGCAAGTTGAGTGTAGACTGCAACCCTATATCGTAACTCTTACTCGTCGTAGAAATCCTGCAACATGATACATTGCAACCGTGTAGGTCAGTACATTGAATGTACCGGCAAGATCACAATAGAAATAGATGAAAAGACTATTCTATATGTAATATGATTTTGAGGCTCTGTGTCTGAGTTTTGCATAAATGCTAGTTTTCCCTAACTCCAAATTAATCATGTTACTTTCTACAAAGATGATGTCATTAATGAGATGGTTCCTCCAACCAAATTCTCATATCCCAAAGTTGTCATTAATCCCAAATTCATTTAATGTATCAAGTATTAAGAATATCCAGATAATCCAATTCCAGTCGCACAAATTGTCCGTAACCGGGGATACGGCTAATCGATTAGTTTAACACTCTGCAGAGGTTTGCACACTTTTCCCGCAAGACTCGATCGCCTGCCTTGAAGCCCTTGCACTACTTGGTGTTTGAGAATAGGATGATCGAGACACAATCTTTCCAAGGTACTTGACTATGCTAGATCCCATAATAGCTTGTGGCTGCAGATGGAAGCTTCTGGTCTTGAAAGATCCATCAATCTCTTAGAGCCTAGGTGGCCTTCCGTAAAACAGGGTGATCACTTGTCAATCCCTAGGATCCCCTGGTAAAACTAGGTGGTCACTGGTGAATCCCCAGGATCCCCTCTTGAGTCTGTAGCACTGGGTGATCACTAGTCAATCCCTAGGGGCCCCCCTTGAGTTTGTAGAACCGGGTGATCACTAGTCAATCCCTAGGACCCCTCTTGAGTCTGTAGAGCCGGGTGATCACTAGTCAATCCCTAGGATCCCCTCTTCTTGCAGGCAGTCCACCCAGAGGTGTATTGAAATCTTGAAGTCTTGTAGTCTTGAGGTTGATCCAGATATTATTATCACGCTCACATCTCACATGAAACACTCACACCAATCCCCGTCTACTGAAGCATATCTGCAAGTAACTTAACAACGATTCCCGGGGCTTGGTGACAAGGGTATGGGTTCCTACCTCATGATCTTACTCAAGCTACAAGTTTAAATATTCCTATTGAATGCAAGAGGAGAAGTGGCACTAATGCAATAAAATCATAGTATTCAAAACATGATCAAAGTGAACTTGCGTGTACTTGTTAATGAAGTCTCGCATTCACAAATCCTGATAACTCTACTCGTCACACTCTGAGAAATCTATTGTAAATGAATCACATCCAATAAACATCCATGCCAAAAAGAAGAACCAAAAGAACGTAAGAACAAAACATGTCATAGTGAGAAAGTAACAATCATACTAAGGTTTAATAAGAAAAAGATGGGTTCTTATGGTGTTGTAAAGTGAAAGATGGAGGAATCAACTCACAAGAGTTAATGGACGATGAACTATTGATGTATAAGCTTAGGTTTGACATGCTATGGAACATGATCAAAAGTGTAGAGAGAACAACATGAATGTTCTTTGACAGATAGTATATGACATCAGAATTTGTTTGCTAAAAGAATCAATTGAAAAGGTGCTACGATTTGCAAGATATGATCAAATGAAGCTTCGAATTCAAATTTGAATCGCTCAAATTTGAAAGGTTCAAATGTTGAGACTAATGATGATACTGGATATAGGAAGTCAATATGAACGTGTATGAAAAATAATTACTAGATTCGGAATAACGGATTAAAAGATACAAGTAATTCAATATGACACTGAATCTTCTTAGAACGTTGTGTGGCAGACTATGATCAAATTATATGTTGAAAAGATAACACTAATTTTATGAATGGAAAGATTACTTCGATATCAGTTGGAATATGAATGCGAACAAATTTTGAAATTTGAAAGTGGAAAAAATGATTTGATATGTGCATTGGATAGGTGATACCAAGACAAAAACGTAGGCGTTGGTTTCATCTAATTTGGATGAACGAGTAAAAAGTTATGGCTATTTGAAAAATCAGAGTCAAACTGTTTTACGGAAGTATAAAAAAAATACGAAGAGAGATATCTTTAGAACGCAGACAAGAGACAATCTTCAAAGAGGAGACGACTTTCAGAATTCCCACCGGAGAGAAGAAAAAATATTTTTATTTTATAAACCTAGTCAAACCAAAAGATTGATTAAACCAGAATTGGATGATTTTTGGACGCTCATATGGGTCTATATTTATAGGTAGGGGCGAGGCTTCAATGTCTAAGACTAGACGAGGTGGGACTAAATAAACGAAAAGAGAGAAAGAGGCACGCCATGGGCTAAGAAAAAAAAGAGGCCTTCGGCCGGTCGCGCTGGGAGCGAGCGCTCGCGTGCGTGCGGCGCTGGCGTGGCTCGCCACGGACCTGGATTGGCCTGCTTGTGCACTGGGTGTTTGATTTTTTTAATAAAACAATTGGGAAAAACAAATAAAGAAAATAAAAACCTATATTTTATATAGGCATATTATATATAAAAATTTTCAGATTTTTTTTCTAAAGCATGAACATATTTTCAAGGCCAAATAAATACTTAAAAAATCATTTGTTTGCAATAACCCCAAAATGAAAAGGAATTTGGATTTCAAATAAATTGCAAATAATTTCTGTCTTCAAATTTGAATCTAAAACAAAACATTGTCTCTAATTTTGGAGTGTCATTTTCCTCCTCTCATTTTATTTGTTTATCAGAGGGTTTCGAAAGGATTCAAATTCAAAATTGAATAGTGATTCAAATGATTTTTTTTGGAAAAGTCCTTTTATTCCCTCTCATTAATTTTTTTCAAATTTCTTCAAATTCCACTCAATTTCACACAATCAATCACACAACATCCATGCAAACAATCCTAATTATTTATTTAATATAACATTCCAAAATTTGGAATTTTGGGATGTTACAAACTACCACCCTTAAAACGAATCTTGTCCTCGAGATTCGAACAGGCTAGAAAGAAGGTTAGGTTCGGGGGGTTTGCCTGCAAAAACATTGATCATTGCCTGCAAAAACATTGATCATCTCAGAGGTCTGGGGTGCTAACACCCTTAGAAATAGAATTACGTTTCTTCAGAACTCATGTACTTCCTGTTTAGTGTTGACACCATCGGTCTTCTTACAATAACTCCTTTCACTACAGGAATCCGGCACTTTGCCATCTGCCATGGCAGATGGCAAAGGCATGGTCGGCGGATGGCAAAGGCTTTGCCATCTGCCAGCAGACGGCAAACAGTTTGGCTGAAACCCTGCCGGGAAAGGCTACTTTGCCGTCTGCTAGCAGATGGCAAAGAGCCTGCAGCCTTTGCCATCAGCTGGCAGATGGCAAAGCCTCTGAACGGGGTTAGCCACGTTAGAAGGCTAACGGCATGCTTTGCCGTCTGCCAGCAGATGGCAAAGATTCTGTCCTTTGCCATCTGCTGGCAGATGGCAAAGAGACCAAATAGGCCCTTCCCCGTTCGGACAGGTAGCTGACACGTGGCCTCTTTGCCATCTGCCAGCAGATGGCAAAGGCTAGAATCTTTGCCATCTGCTGGATGATGGCAAAGGCTGCAGGTTCTTTGCCATCTGTCAGCAGATGGCAAAGATTCTGCAGCCTTTGCCATCTGCCAGCTGATGGCAAAGAGACCAAATAGGCCCTTCCCAGTTTGTGCAGGCAGCTGACACGTGGCCTCTTTGCCATCTGCCAGCAGATGGCAAAGTGCCTATATTGCCCCATTTAATTTTGTTTTTTCTTATATCAATTCATCTTCACAGAAAATCAAACACACACACACACATATATATATATATAACCAATATAGCATATTCAACACATATTACCAATAGTCATGAACACATATATATCCAACACATCCATGAACACATATCCAACACATGTTACCAATAGTAGCAAGTTTCATCCATACATATACATAGTTTCATCAATATTACACAGTTTCATCCATAGGTAGCAAGTTTCACAAAGTCAAAACAAAAACTAAAGACAAGCACTCCATCAACCCAAGCTTCCGTGATCTAGAGCAAATCTGCAAAATGGGAAAGAAGAAAGTTAGAAGAAAAAGACTAGAAGAAGAAGATTATGATGATGCAACTAAAATGTGAAGACTATTATGATGCAACTTATATCTGTAAAATATGTCATTTTGGAGCTAAGTATGATTATTGTGTCATTTTTGAACTAGCTAAGCATACTAAGTCATTTTGGTGTAAAAAATGCTAAGTAAGGTCATTTTGGAGCTAAGTAAGGTTATTATGTCATTTTGGAGCTAGCTAAGCATATGAAGTCATTTAGGAGCTAAAATATGTCATTTCTTAAGCATATTATGTCATTTTAGAGCTAGCTAAGCATATTAAGTCATTTTGGAGGAAAAGATGCTAAGTATAGGTCATTTTAGAGCTATCCTAGGTTAAATAGGTCATTTTTAAGCTAGCTAAGCATATTAAGTCATTTTGGAGGAAAAAATGCTAAGTATAGGTCATTTTAGAGCTATCCTAGGTTAAATAGGTCATTTTGGAGCTAATTAAGCTTATTATGTCATTTTTGAGCTAGCTAAGCATATTGAGTCATTTTGGAGGAAAAAATGCTAAGTATAGGTCATTTTAGAGCTATCCTAGGTTAAATAGGTCATTTTGGAGCTAAGTAAGGTTATTATGTCATTTTGGAGCTAGCTAAGCATATGAAGTCATTTAGGAGCTAAAATATGTCATTTCTTAAGCATATTATTTCATTTTAGAGCTAGCTAAGCATATTAAGTCATTTTGGAGGAAAAGATGCTAAGTACATAGGTCATTTTAGAGCTATCCTAGGTTAAATAGGTCATTTTTAAGCTAGCTAAGCATATTAAGTCATTTTGGAGGAAAAAATGCTAAGTATAGGTCATTTCAGAGCTATCCTAGGTTAAATAGGTCATTTTGGAGCTAATTAAGCTTATTATGTCATTTTTGAGCTAGCTAAGCATATTGAGTCATTTTGGAGGAAAAAATGCTAAGTATAGGTCATTTTAGAGCTATCCTAGGTTAAATAGGTAATTTTGGAGCTAAGTATGGTTATTATGTCTTTTTTGAGCTAGCTAAGCATATAAATTCATTTTTGGAGGAATAAATGCTAAGTATAGGTCATTTTAGAGCTATCCTAGGTTAAATAGGTCATTTTTGAGCTAATTAAGATTGTTATATCTTTTTTTAGCTAGCTAAGCATGTAAATTCATTTTGGAGGAATAAATGCTAAGTACAGGTCATTTTGGAGCTAATTAAGGTTATTATGTCATTTTGGAGGAAATAATGCTAAGTGCAGGTTATTTTAGAGCTAAATAGGTCATTTCTTAAGCTAAGCTAAGTATAGGTCATTTGAGAGCTATCCGTGGTAAAATTGGTCATTTTGGAGCTAACTAAGGTTATAATGTCATATTCGAGGAAACTAAGCTAAGTATACGGCATTTTGGAGATAAATAGGTCATTTCTTAAGCTAAGTATGCATTTGTAGGATCCCGATCCTAAGTCACACAGATCTAGCATGTAACATATCATATCGCTTTGCGGTCTCACGCACGGTAACCCACAGCTGCCACCTTACCTTGGCCGGGACCGTTTGCGATTATTGACTCACGTATATGATTATGTCGCTAGTATCCATATGACAGAGAACCCGGGCCGACATGACTAGTCATAGAACCAAGGTGGCACAAACGTACAGGGACAGGCATACATGACCCAGCAATGCACGTGTCGGTCATCAGCGAGTGCAACCAAGTCGTAGCAAGCTACAAGGACTTCGGTGATACACCGCGTGACATTTCCCCGTAGGGACAGACACAGGAGCAAAGAAGGACACATGCCGGTCAATCCATGTGTTCCGGAGCAGTAGCGAACTACCATGGCTCAGTGGAAGCACTAGGAGGCATTTCCCTGTATGGAAGGCTACCAAAGGCACACGACTAGGTGTCGAATCCCACACATACAATGCATTTCAAACATACACACATTATGCACGATATGTGTAGATACAACATGGCATCACAACAAAATTCTATTAAGCAAAACACTTGGGAAAACTTACCGTCATCACGGAGGTGTATGTGTAGGTGTAGGACCGGTCGCGCCAGTGGCAGACGGAGAAGGATCGGTCGATGCTTGTCGGGAGTTATGCTGCACCAAAGATTATTTCCAATGTATCGTTAGCATGATGCAACTCAAATGTGAAAACTAGTAAGTAATCTCCATTCAAATGAAACTCACCGTGTCCGCCGGAGCAATGACTGGCATCGGCGGAGGGGTCTGACCGTTGCCCTGGCACATGGTCTGCACATTTGGTTTTCACGAGTCAGTCATATTAGTTAGTAATGAAAGGAACATTACGTGCATGATTTGGCTAATATGCAGAAGAAACTTACCACGAAGAGCTCGTATAAGGCCCGGTTCTACGCGTCATTCCGGTTCCTCTCCTCCTCCAACAGCTTAGCCGTCCTGTCCTCCATCTCCCTCTCCCTCTCCGCCAGAAGCTCCTCGGTCTTTGCTCTCTCTTTCTCAATAGCAGCCTGCAACACCACTCCTCGTTAGCATTGTAATCATCGACGGCCGCACACACAATGTAATGGAGGAAAGGTATCTGAGTCCGTATAACTAACCTGGAATTCGAGCTCCATTGGCCGTGCACGAGGCCTTATCTCAGGATCGGAGCTGGTCTGGCGCTTCTTGATCTGCGGGAGAGTGCTAGTACAACGTATCAGTCCATCCCCAATGGCTAACGAGCCATGGTGCCTTCCGCCACCAGATATCATCACTAGCTCTGGATCAAGAGGTTGCTGGCTCAGGTTAAAGTCCGGCCCTTTCCTCGCCTTCCCCTCGTCTCTGTACCTCACAAGCTTGTGGTGGGAGGCGCGGTTGCTGAATTTCTCTGGATCATCGAGGTCAGACTCAGAGAATGCCTTGGCCTTCTTGTACGAGGCAGTATTGGACATGGCATAGAGGTCGAACAGCTCTGGCACTGGAGCCTTGTTGTGTTGCGCCTAAAAGAGAGGAACAGAGTATTAGTTAAGGGCTCAAGCTAGCATGAAGAATGAATTTGCATGAATCATGAAGCAAAACACATACCCAGTTTTCCCCGAACTGACGTAGGTTGACGCTGCCTAGATGGTGTGGGACACCTTTCATTTTGGCACGCTTGTCCTTTGCAGTGTCGTGGACGGAGCGCCATTGGGTAGTGCACCACTCATCCACCAACGCCTCCCAACAGTCCATCCTATACGCACACCATCTCGGGGGCACCTAAGTTAAGCAAGAGAAATTTGAGCGCTACGCCTACGAATCAAATCAAGGAACTAAGTACAAGGCCTTAAGAATAGGTAATTACCTTCATGTACTTCTCCTTACTCAGATACTTGACGCGGCACTTCTCTTTTTTCCTCCTAATACCAGTCGAGGCGAAGTAGTCTCGAACAGCCTGCGTCCGAGCCTCGTGCCGAAAGTTTCCAAGTAGGCGCCTGCACTCGTTGTCGATAACCCGAGCCGCGGCCTCCTCCTGTCCCTCAGCAAACCTGTAGAAGGTCTGCAATCAAACAAGAAAACACGGATTAGTACAATCACTAGGGTTGCCAATCAAAGAAGAAAACACAACGTAGACGGCAAAGGAGAAATTACCCAAAACGGCTGGATCACAATGTCGGCCACCGTGTGGCACTCGACATCGCCGATCCTATGCCCCGGCGGGGCCGGGGCAGCCAAGTAGTGCTCCCAGGTCATTCCTAGCTCTGGAACCCGGCCCTCACCGGGCAACGTGACCCACCCCGGGAAGCTCTGGCGACAAATCACACCAAGGACAGTGTTGGGCCTGCGGACACGAGGCTCGTGTGTCCAAGACCTGCAGTATGACAAGGCCAACGCATTAGATATTCGAAGAAACGTGAAGGCAAAAGGTTAAAAAAGAGTAAATGCACTTACTTCTCCCCCTTCGGCGCAATCAACCACCTTTGGTCGAGGGTCGCCGGGGTGGGCGGGAGCTTTGTACCACCACGCTGGTAGACTTTGCGCCCCTCAACCCACTCACCCTCGCTATAGCTATCAGAACTATAGCCACCCTCAGCACGGCCACTCGACGAGTCCGCACATGGGTTTGGCTGCGACTCAGCGTGAAACATGCTGAGCTCCGGAGTCTCGTGGGACGGAGTCTCGTGGGACGAAGGCTCGTCGGCCCCAGGCTCGTCGGCCGTAGGCGCGTCTGTCGTAGGCTTGTCGGCCCGAGGCTCGTGGACCGGAGTCCGAGACGGGTCCACCTCAGGCGGCTCCATCTCAGACGGAGCACTCCTATGGTCGGGTGAATCAGCTGGGGGTGGCGGCGAGGAAGGCGTAGTAGCAGCCTTCCTACCTCTCCCGCCGCCACGTCCACCTCTACCAGCCTTCTCCTTCTTCTTCCCCCCCGATCTCTCCCGGCCGAAGAAGAAGCGACCGCCGGTGGTGTCTGCATACCGAGATGCAGCGCTCTCCGGAGGCTCTGGGGTGGAATGGAACTACCCCTCCCACCACGCGCCGAGGTAGGAGCCTCGGAGCGCTCTCGACCCGCGCCCACCATCTGTCAACACCTACAATGACAAAGAGTAAACGAAATTAGTACAACATAAAAAGAATGAATACCTGACATGAATAATATGTATATAATTTAAGTGTATCATCCTAAATCTATAAGCAACAAAATATCAGAAACAGTACAAAGTATAATTCATGGCTCAAATTCATGGCTCAAAGTATAATTCACAAACAGCTCGACGATAATCCGAGTGTTCTCATCGGTCCATTCGGCAGCCATACTCAACACTTCTCTATAAATGGACTAGCAAATTCATGTGTCAACATACATAACCAACAAGCAGTAAGCAGGTCAGCGCACACACATGTTAAAATTGATGTTCACTTCACAGTAGCACCACAAAGATGTCCAAATCTATGTCATTTTTAGAGACTGACAGTAGCACATAAATCCTGACCAACAATTCTTATGTTACTGTGAAAATTGATGTTCACTTCACTTGATGGCAAGAACCTTCCCCTCTCGCTTCTGAACCTTATAATGTGCCTTTGTGTGTATATTTAATCATTCACCAAAACCTGATTTCTATTTTTTGGTCTGATTGGACTGGACTCGTAATTGCGAGACAAATATCATGTGCATTGGTTGTGACTAAATACTACACAAATATATTTGTACCTTCAAAACAAAGTTGATCTCTTCTACCTATTACTGAAAGTACGTTCCAGTTTTGCCGCAAAAAAGAGAATGGAAGTATTCTGGTTGGTATTTATTCTGGCCATTTCTTGCATCAATTTGGCTAAACTCATTTGATTTCTTCCATCATGAATGCAAATATGCTTTTGTCTAATTGATCAATAATGACTCTGTTATTAGAGAATTCCTTTTCGACGGAAAGAGAATGTTGTTTTGTTTTGTATATAGTTATTTTATGGGTGACCAGAGAATAGATGCGTTGCACTATTCCTTTTTGCAGCGTTGAATTCCATCCAGCATGAGAAAGTATGTTTGACAAATAAATGATTTGCCTCATGCAGCCATGTTCCTTTGTTTAACGCAGTTTCTTGATCGCCTATGGTTGAGTACTCCCTATGGTTAGGTGTCAATCTTCTAATTCATTCACCAGATAATTTTTGGCGCCTTCTGGCTGCATACCCACTTTAGCAGTAAACTTATTTGTTTGTTATCTACCTCGATGCCATACTAATTTCTATTATTTCAAAATTGCAAGCACCATATTAGTGCACTTGTTATCTACCTTGATGCCATACTAATTTATGTGATTCCAAAATTGCTGGCACCAGTTCATGTTACCTGTTGGTTCCATTTGAGAAATGTAAAGGATGCATCAATTGGCATGGTCAGCTCATGTATAGTTCTTTGTCTCTTTCGAAGATGAGATGCATCTCACAACACAATCCCAGGTTAATGGACCGCTAAAGCTACAATGTATATGCATTGTGCCTTTATTTTCTGGATACTAACTTCAGATGTCCAGTTTAGTGTTACCTGTACTAAGGTATCCTCAAGGTATTAACTTTAGATAAACAATCTGCTGTGTACTAATTTATATTTCTGTACAAGCTATCCTTGCAGCTAGCTGTGTTCCGTGCATCGACCACGATCTCCATGTCGCCACTAAGGCAACGGCTCCTGGGATCCAGGACGCCGGGCTCACGGGGTCTAGGCCACTATCGATTTGTTTCTCTTGGTCGATGGCCTCTTTCGCCTATGGTCGGATCTGCCCGTCAGCGGACACAAGAGGACTAGGAATTGGCTGTGCACCACGACCACCACAACCAAGGCGGGAAGCGCCAGAGACCTCAACTTGAAATTTTTAACTGCAACATTTGTTGGTCAGTGTCTTACTCTGAAATTGTTCGTAAGACAGTGATTTATTCTGTATAGCAAAGGGAAGGAGCCTCAGTTGGTAGCTATGGAGGTGACTGATCCTTCGTTGGAATAAAAATTGGTGTAAAACTAAGTACTGACTGTTTTTATATAGCATACGGTTGGCTGTTAACTTTAAGTGTAGCATCAGTTTTTTCAGGCAATGAAGTTATGCTCACGACATGGAGAATAGCAACTTGCCTGAACAGTTTCTACCTGATTAGTGACCTAGGTCATTTACTATACAAATAGTTATTTTGTTGCAAGTTACTCCTATTGCTTCTAAATACTGCACTTTTGGTTGCATTTTCTAACAAAAAATGACACAAGCAGACGCTAAAACATTTGAGCAACGCCCCAAGGATAGTACAGGAAGCGTAGTAGTTTACTTTAGTGGAAATTATATTCCTTTATTCCACTACTGTGAACATGGACGTGTTGTCTGCAGTTAATCTATATATATATATAGATTAACAAAAAATAGAAGACCTCAACTATTGTAATAGGTTGTTGTGCCTAGTGATGTCTGTCCATCCTTTGTCCATTCTTCACTCCTACTATATATCAATATAAACTTCAACTTTGCTAGACAAAATAAAATGCTAATGCGGATAGCAGATTAAACAGCACAAATAAATAAGAATAGCACAATCTAGAGTTGCATTCTTTCCCTGCACAACAATCATAATAACAAGCAGATGAATCAGCAAGAGTGACTCTGATTATTACCTCCTCGCTGCCCTGCTGAGAACAAGGGGTCAGGGCGGCTGCTGTTCAATGCTGCAGGTTGGGCGATGACCAAATCGGCGGATAACGGGCTGCAGCCTGCGGCTTTGTTCGGTGGCGAAGAGGGTGGAAGGTGCAGTCAGGCCGGAGCTCGCTGTGAGGCTGGTGGCTGGCGTCCCCGGGCTTAGTCTCGAACAGCAGCTAACTGTGCATAGATACACAACCAGAAATAAACATGATATGTACAATAGGTATTGTCGAAACAAATCATCCATGTCTTTCTCAAACTGAACTAGTATCAAATTAGCATACGGTACACAAATTGAACTATCATGCATGAGAACATCATTCAGTTGCAGATCATAGGGTTCAATTTAAACGCATAAGAACATCAAATTATTTGCTGGTTATACCTGAGGGGAAAAGATGTTGGTCGCCTGCCTGCTGTTTGTCCTAGTCGCCGGCCTGAACCCGAAACTGCCTCCTCATGCTGCATTTCAGAGTAAGGAAATTAGGGAGGCAAAGAGATGAATCGGAGGGGCACATAATGAGACAGGGGCCGGAAGAGACGGCATCCGCCGCCGCTGATGTCCATCGGCCGCCTGCGCTTGCGTTCAGCTGCATGGTCGGTCGTCGTTCGACCATGGTATCCGATGGGGGAGAGAAGGTAGAATCCGACGCTCGCCCTTTAGCCGCCGCCATCGGTCGCCATTTTCATGGGTCGCCCCCACCCAAGAGAGAGAGAGAGAGAGAGAGACAGAGGGGTACCTGCCGGCGGAGGGAAGGTGGCGCGGCGGAGACGGCCCGGCGACCTCAACCTAGCAGACGGGGAGGGGCGGCGGCGCTGATGGGAGGGCCAGCGCGGGGAGTAGGGGGCGGCGCGGGGAGGAGGGGGCGGCGCGGGGAGGAGGGGCGGCGGCGTCGATGGGAGGGGGCGGCGCGGGGAGGAGGGGGTGGCGGCGGGGATGGGAGGGGGCGGCACGGGGAGGAGGGGGCGGCACAGGGAGGAGTGGCGGCGCGGCGCGGGGAGGAGAGGGCGGCTCGGGGAGGAGGGGGCGGCGCGGGGAGGAGATGGGGCCGGCGCGAAGCTGCGGGGAAGAAACAGGGGGCGCGGCTCGGTTTTGGGGGAAAATTTCTTTGGCGGTCGATTTTCGCTACGCGCGTCTATTTCGTTATGCGACAGTGAGAGAGGGGAGGAGATAGCCCCACCTCTTTGCCATCAGCCAGCGGATGGCAAAGCCCCACCTCTTTGCCATCAGCCAGCGGATGGCAAAGCCCCACCTCTTTGCCGTCTGCTTGCAGATGGCAAAGAGGTGGGGCTAGTGGGCCGTTACAACGCCGTCGTCCACTGGACCCCACCCACCTCTTTGCCGTCTGCCAGCAGACGGAAAAGATCCTTTGCCATCTGCTGGCAGATGGCAAAGAGGCGGGGTTGATAGGCCGTTACAGCACCGGCGTCCACTGGACCCCCACCCACCTCTTTGCCGTCTGCCAGCGGACGGCAAAGATTCTTTGCCATGTGCTGGCAGATGGCAAAGAATTGGCTGATGGCAACCAGATTATTTGCCGTCTGTCAGTTCTTTGCCGTCTGTTTTTTCTAAGCTGATGGCAAAGACGTTCTTTGCCATCCGCTGGCAGACGGCAAAGATCTGACTGATGGCAAATTCCCTGTTTCCAGTAGTGTTTATTGGTGTTCTTTCGGTACAAGCATAATGTTTTCTTCAAAATCTTGAGTCCTTTCATCAAAATAAGGTTCCTCCGAGACTGGGCCTTCTTAGCATGACATGTCTGGCGCCAATACGAAACAACTATCGGAAATTCACATGGTGGTCAACAAATAATGGTTCCTACAGGAAAATGGTCTGGGTTCAATCTCACCGTATAACCTACGTTTGGCAACAGTTGCCTGTACAGGGTTCCATCATCCTACCATTCTAAGGTTTTAAACAAAGTTTTAATATCGTCGTCTCTCCACTATGGGTAAGTCACCGTAGATTTACTATTCCAAATAGCAAGAGCGAATGATAGAAGTAAGTCGATATGATGATAAATCCATTCCGCACCTAAATCATTACCCTGTATAAGGTTTAGCGAATGTCGCTTTTATAACACTCGGGCATTCTCACAAGCATTGCAGAATTTCTCTTGTCCTCGAACTGGATTCGGGTAAATCCATTGGTTTTGCAAGTCAAACGTAACATCTATCATTTCTTCATAACTCTCGGGCTTTTGCTTAACCTCCTATGAAACGTTTGCTGATGAAATCACAACTTCTTCGAGATTTCTTCCTTCAACAAGATAGTGCTTGCTCCTTATAATCTCCTAAGCCCGTGGGAGTTCTTGCTCCTTATAATGTCATAGGCCCGTTCAACTACTCAGCTCAAGCTTTCTTCGGGTCTGGACAGTCAATGGCATAATGTCCTGCAGCATCACAACGAAAACACTTAACTTCCGACAATTCTCTGGGCTTCTGCTTCTTTTCTGGATAATCATTGGCATAATGTCCTGTGTTCTTCACTCAAAACAGGTAATATGACTCTTATCCTTCTTTGTTGGTGCAGTTGGGTTGGGATGAGGTTGGTTTCCAATTCCTCTAGTTCCACTGTCATGACTGTGGCCACTGGGGTGGTGTCCAATGCTTCCATGCCGAGAATGACTTCCATGGTTCTGATGGTTGTGTCCTCCAAACTTATTGGGTCCTGATCCAAAATTTCCTGAGTACGGGGTAGCGGGGCTTCTGCTGAACTTCAGAGTTATACCTTCCCTGTCCGTACTTTCTCTTGTGGTTCTCCATCTGCAGCTGCCTGTCTTTAAGAATGATAGCCTTATCAACTAATTCTTGATAGTTATTAAAGGTAGCCATGGTCAACTGCATTCCCAGCTCATAATTCAGTCCCTCTAGAAACTTCTCTTGTTTAGCGGCATCTGTGGCTATGTCTCCTGGAGCATAACAGGCTAGCTGGATGAATTCATCCACATACTGTGCTACTGTATGAATTCCTTGGCGTAGGTTGCGGAATTCTATCTTCTTCAGACTCATGGCTCCAGTTGAAACATGTGCGGTGCAGAAAGCTTGCTGGAACTGATCCCAAGTCACGTTCGTGATGGGATATGTGGCAGTGTAATTCTCCCCCCAGGAAGCTGCCGCTCCATCCGGCTGGTGAGCGGCAAACCTCACCTTCTCTGTGTCAGTGCATCCTATGGTGGCAGCTCTCTTCCTATCTTGCGGAGCCAATCATCTGTGACAATCAGCTCCGTGCTGCTTGAGAACACAGGTTATCAACTTGGGGTGGAGGATTATTGTTGTTGTTCTGGTTCTGCATCAGGAGCTACAATATCTGGTTCTGGGTCCGGAGCAATTGTTCCATGCCGGGTCCATTGTTTCCTGAGCTATTCCTGATATTGTCACGTCTCGGCGGCAGCTGATGGGTTTAGCAGCGATGAGGTAAGGTTGGAGAGAGAGGGAGAAAGATAACCATGCAAACAATATAGTTTTGAAAATATGTTATATTTGTTTGCTGTCAGAAAACCACAAAATAACAGCTCACAAATCATCGCATCTAACGTGAGTATAAAACAAGGCTTTGGGTCTTCTAAATGTCATATAAATATTGGGTTTGTTCAGGGTCTTCAGAGTCTTCAACTGTTGTAGCTCTGCATGATGAAATCCTTTTACTCTCAAGTGGTCCTCAGCTGATCCTCCGTGAGGTCAAAAGGGAAAGGGGTATATTCTAACTATTGGAGGTAAGAGGGACTATTTGATAAAATCATAGAAGACGAGAAGTAATTTTTTAAAAAAAATAAAGTTTTGGAGATATCCTTTCCTAGGGTTTTCCAGTTTCTAGGGTCACGTCCTACAGTCAACATGTGCTCTAATACCATCTCTGTAGCGACCCGACCCAATACGGTCAAGTCTCTGTGCTTTCTGTGCCATCCCTGGATTAGTATGCTGGTACACACGGTACTTGAATGAATACCATAACATCACATGAAAAAGAAATACCGTAGATTCAGAGTATACCTTATATGTCACAGCAGAAACAAAGCATAAGGGTGTGGAGTCCCATTGAAAGGACGTGGATGTCGCCTAGAGGTGGGGGGGGGGGGGCGGTGAATAGACGCTTTAAAATAATTACGGTTTAGGCTTGAACAAATGCGGAATAAAACTAACATTTAATTAGTCAAACACAAAACCTAAAACAACTAGGCTCACCTATGTGCACCAACAACTTATGATAAGCAAGATAAACAACTAAGTGATAGCAAGATATATAACATGAAACAATATGGCTATCGCAAAGTAAAGTGCATAAGTAAAGGGCTCGGGTAAGAGATAACCGAGGCACGATGAGACGATGATGTATCCCCAAGTTCACACCCGTGTGGATGCTAATCTCCATTTGGAGCGGTGTGGAGGCACAATGCTCCCCAAGAAGCCACTAGGGCCACCGTAATCTACTCACGCCCTTGCACAATGCAAGATGTCGTGATTCCACTAAGGGACCCTTAAGGGCGGTCACCGAACCCGTACAAACAAGGTTGGGGCAATCTCCACAACTTAATTGGAGGCTCCCAACAACATCACGAAGCTTCACCACAATGGATAGTGGCTCCGAGGTGTCCTCAATTGCTCGGGGAAATCTCCACAACCTAATTGGATACCCCGGCGCTTGCCCGGAGATTTACACCATAATGATTGAGCTCCGAGGCACCACCAACCGCCTAGGGCGCCAAAGCACTCAAGAGGTACAAGCTCTATGGTGCCCAAACACCCAAGATTAATAAGCTTCCCAAACTTCACTTTCACGTATCGCCGTGGAGAACTCAAAGCGATGCAACTCATGCAATGGCAAGAACACACGAAGTGGTCAAGTCCCTCGCACTCAAAGCCCACCACAACAACAAAAGCTTTGGAGGAATATGAGAGGAAGAATAAGCAGCTCACAAAGAACTCCAAGATCTAGATCCAAGGGGTTCCCCTCACATAGAGGAGAAAGTGATTGGTGGAAATGTAGATCTAGATCTCATCTCTCTTTTCCCTCAAGAACTAGCAAGAATCATTGGAGGGATTGAGAGATAGAAAGCTCGAAGAAGGTCGACAATGGGTGGCAAATACTAGCTCAAAGGATAGGGACCATTGGGGAAGAAGACCCCCTTAAATCTCCCGAATCCAACTGTTATGCCCACAAGTCATGCTCAAGCGGTACTACCGCTCGGGAGAGCGGTCCTACTGCTTAACACAGTCAAAACAGCCCAACGAGACAGAAAAACACGAGTGCAGTTCTGCCAGAGAGGTAGTACCGCTCAGGGGAGAGGTAGTACCGCTTATAAGAGGTAGTACCACTCGGGGGAGAGGTAGTACTGCTTATAAGAGGTACTACCGCTTATAAGAGGTACTACCACTCAGAGAGGTACTACCTCTTATAAGAGGCACTACTGCTCTCTACTACCGCAAAATTCGTGACGAGTTCCAGAAGCGTAAATAAGAGCGGAAGTAGCTAGCCGCTAGTACCGCTTATAAGCGGTAACGGTACTTGTAGGACCGAAAGTATGTCTAGAGGGGGGGGGGTGATTAGACTACTTGACCAAATAAAAGTTTTGCCTATACCAAATTTTAGAGTTGGCAGTTTTTAGCATTTCATGGCAAGTCAAGTACACCCTACACATGCAAGTCTAAGAGTATAGCAGCGGAAAGTAACAACAAGCATGAGTAGAAAGGATAGGGTAGGAAGATCAAACGCAATTGTAGACACGATGATTTTTCCCGTGGTTCCGATAGGTGGTGCTATCGTACATCCACGTTTATGGAGTCTTCAACCCACGGAGGGTAACGGTCACGAGAGTCCACGGAGGGCTCCACCCATAAGGGTCCACGAAGTAGCAACCTTGACTATTCCATAACGGCTTCCGTCCACGAAGGACTAGCCTCACTATGGGTAGATCTTCATGAAGTAGGCGATCTCCTTGCCCTTACAAACTTCTTGGTTCAACTCCACAACACGAAGTAGGAGGCTCCCAAGAGACACCTAACCAATCTAGGAGGCACCACCCTCCAAAAGGTAATAGGCTCGGTAATGACGATGAACTCCTTGCTCTTGTGCTTCAAGATGATTGACTCCTCAACACACAATCACTCTCTCACAGATTTGGCTTGGTGGAAGAGATGGGATTGGTGGAAAGCAACTTGGGGAGGCTAGAAATCAAGATCCATATGGTTGGAGTGGAAGATCTTGACCTCAACACAAGGGTAGGTGGCTCTCTCTCAGAAAACTGGATGGGGCAAGTATGGAATAGTTCTGAGTGCTTCTCTTTCGAGTAGGTGGTGGTGAAGGGGTATATATAGGCATCCCCAAAAATCCAACCGTTACACACAAAATGACCAACTCGGTGACACCGATGTGTTAATCTCGGTGGTACCGATGTGACCAAAAGGTGGCAACTTTAGAATCTCGGTGAGACCGATATAGGAAACTCGGTTGCACCGATAAGGTGATCAACGGTCAGATTGACATTCTCGGTGACGCCGATCCAACAATCTCGGTGGTACCGATATTGTGAATTTGCGTAACAGAAAGTTGGCAACCTAAACTCGGTGGCACCGGAATGGAATCGGTTGCACCGAAGTGGCTAGGGTTTGGCTGAGTCTGTCTGAGTTTGGGAATCGGTGGCACCGAGTGGAAAGTGTTGGTTGCACCGATTTTGAATATTTGGCTATGGACAGACTTTGTGGAAGAGCTTGTGGGTGTTTTTGGTGACCATCACTTGTGCACGTATGAGCATTTTGTTCACCAATCAAAACCTTACCCCCTTTTAATAGTATTGGCTTTCCTATGGACTCAAAGTGATTTCTCACAAATGTAAAATGTAGAGTCCTCTTGCTTGAAGCTTTGCCAATTCATTTCCTTGCAGCTTGGGGTATTTCCACAATCTTCACAATCCTTTTGCCATCCCTATCATTGAACTTTTCCTGAAATATACTTGGTGGAAACATTAGTTCAATGACTTATATGTTGTTATTAATTACCAAAACCACCAAGGGAGCAAATGTGCTTTCAGTACTACTTCTTATATGAGGTACTATCGCTCGGGGAGAACTACTACCACTTAGAGCTGAAAAAACCGCCCATGCAAAACAGAAGGAAGCTCCAATACTAAAACAGCTATAACTACTGCATACAGACTCCAAATTGAGCAAACTCAAGCTTAATGGATAGAGCACGACAAGAGCTATCGAACAACGGTTGGTTATATTAAGGAGAGGCAGTATAAAAATGCCAATGATATAGAGATGTGAAACCTCTATGAATGAAGAACTGGCAAAAACTCCAACATCGAAAACATCATAGAAGATGCATATGAACTCCGTTTTCGATGAACTCGAGCTTGTCATGAAGATGACCATAAGCTCTAAAACTCACAAAGAGAAACACCAAACAAGAACCAAGAAATACTATGCAAGGATGCAAATGGTTTGAGATCTCAACAAACGATACGATCAAACTACTAATTTGAGAGCCCCCCTTGATAGTACGACAATCGATCCTATAACCCGGTCTGCCAACTACCACCAGGAGACCGGTAAAATAGAAAACGTATCAAGGGCAAACCTATACGTTGCACATAGTCCACTTGAGCTAGATGATGACGATCTGGACTTCCTCAAGTTGGACCACCTTTCTTAATTGCGTTGGCTCGATGAAGACTAGTTGATTGCTCCCCCATACTCCACTATGGGTGAGCCACTCTTCGGCACATCTTGACAAGTCCATTGACACCACAATGGACGGCAAGCTTCAAGCATGATCTCTTTGTGATGCTCCACTTGAACTTACACACCGCAATATTGATGAAAATCACCACTTGATGTCATCCTCCAGTGGGTTGTAAGAGATCTTGTTTTCGATGCAAGCCCATGGAAAGATACATAACCCCACATGGAAACCTTACAAACATCATGGGTTAGTACACAAAGCATAATGGACAATGCTTACCACACCATGGGATCACTTGATAACTCTCGGTACATCTTGTATGCTTTGTGTGTTGATCAACTTGATACACTCTTTGCCACAGTCTAGATCAACCTTGTATCTTATCTTCTCTTCATAAAAGATGATGTCTTGAAGGCAAACATGAATATTCACACAATGTTCTTCTTCAAGACATGCTTGCAATAAGCTCAACTCTCACATGACCAATCTTTCGATACATCCTTGAATACCACCTTGGTCATCACATAAACTCCAAAACCACACGTGGAGAAACATGCTCTTATCTTCTCTTCATAAAAGATGATGTCTTGAAGGTAAACATGAATGTTCACACAATCTTCTTCTTCAAGGCATGCTTGCATTAAGCTCAACTCTCACATGACCAATCTTTGGATAAATCCTTGAATACCACCTTGGTCATCACATAAACTCCTTGAAACCAACAAATGGACTTCAAGAAATGCCTATGGACAAATCCTTGAAGTAAAACTCAGAGCAACCATTAGTCCATAGGGATTGTCAACAATTACCAAAACCGCACATGGAGAAATATGCTCTAACAATATCCCCCATTTTGGTAATTGATGACAATCACTTTCAAGAGAGTTTATATAAGGAAATAAGCACAACCAAGCACACTTATGCAAAGCAATAATGCATGGGTATGGGATGCAAATGCTTAAGCAACAAAAGCAAAACTCTCTAAACTTCTCCCCCATTAGTATCGATTGCCAAAATGGACGAAAAACTTAGAAAGCCAATATAATAGGTGTTCCTCCAAAAAGTGTGTATTTATCAAAATATGAGTGCAATGAAATACACATATCCAATGATAAGTAGTTGGAGGAAAACAAACTATATTGAGGACCCAAAGATTGCAAAAGGATCGTATGACACAAAGACACACAAAAAGAGTGAAGCAAGCAATCAAAAGATACAAATTGGAACAAACAATCACATGATCCTACGAGCCACATGAATAAAATATATTATGATATGGGCAAAGGAGTGTTTTAAAGAAACCAGAGAAGCCCCCCATGATTTGTGCACTATTAAGAATTTTTGTATTTGGATACAAGTGCACAAAATAGGATCATCACTCCCCCAAAATCAATAGAAACACACAACAAGTGCAAGCAAGTAGATAAGACAATAAGCATAGCACTTGCACCAAACATATGGTTGAGCAAAATGTAGAAGAAGCAACTTAAGAATAGACTCAACCAAAAAAGATGCGTGTGAGTCATGGCAAAACACTTGAGAAGACTAATATAAGGATGATCATTAAGCATCAACATAGTCTTGATGAAATGAGGCACACGGTGCAAGACATATCCTTCCCCCCACACACACACAACTTGCAAATGGGTTCACAAGCTTACCAATAAGCAAATTGAAAACCAAAGCTTGTGACAACCCATGGTGAAGATAGGTAATTATAGCCTTGTCAAGAGGAGGGATACCAATAGAAATGGCAAAACCCTTGTCAAGACAAGCATGGGGAAAAATAATCTTCACCACCAATGTGTGCATCAAGATTCAAGGATATAAGATCTGCACTCAAGTCAAATCCTTACATGATACCACCAAGGAAATAAAAAGGGAATGCAACGGTGGACGTGAAAGAAAAGAGGATATCAACTAGATATGTAACTCCTCTCATGCGTATAAGATTCTACGTAGAAGACAATCATGATTATATATATATCCACAAAGAAGGATGTACACACAAAATAGTTACAAGAAGGAACGAACAAGATATCCAAAAGGAATTCATAAATATACCAATAAGATCTTTGCTTGAAAGCATAACACATGGGCTAATATTTTCTTATTGTACATAAACGAACTCCCAGCACACGAACATCAAAGACATCACAACTAGCAACAAGAGATAATCGTTGGGATGCTTTGAGAAAGGAAACAAGTACCACAAGAATGAATCAAGAAATTCATGCCATGATGTAACCTACAAAAGGTTGAATGAAAGAAATGTATGCATGAAGTAGATACTTGTTACCGAGATAGCATTGGATTGATGTAGTAGATAATGGTTCATCGATCATCCTATCTTGGATCCAATAAGCACATGGTGTCAACACCTTCCTTGTAAGTGAGCCGAGCGTCCAATGCATCTCCAATTGTTCCTAGAGTAACAACACAAACAAAATGGTACCGAAACTCATTGGGACCAAAGAGTTAGATAGCCAATAATACATAGGTCAAACTCCACACAAATATGTGCAAATGGATATGAAATTGAATTTCATGCACACTTTAGCTAATTTATGTCATGGTGGAGTTTCCCCTATATAATGGGTCAAAGAAAGAAAGCATGCCAAAGGAGTACATACAGTAAATATGCATGTTCAAGACTTTCAAGAATCAAATCAACACATAGTTGACAAGATACCAAAAGACAAGGTATAAAGTGAAAATAAGATACCAAACGAAAAATTATCACTTGAAGGATACCAATTAAAAGATACATCAAGGAATGAGATATCCATTGATACATGCCAAATAAAAGGAAACAAGATACCAATTGAAGGAAAACAAACAAGAGGTATCAAGTTGCCAAAAGAAAGCTAGATTCCAAACATACCAACCCCTCGACAAATTTTCATGATGGCACAAAGCACCAATAAGAAAAGGCTTGCCTTCCACCAACACACACTTGATAGGGATCAAAAGATTTTATGATAAACACATAAAGAGAGTATTCTAAAGAAAATAGGATAGCTCCCCCAAGAGATGTGCATTATATAGAATTTGCATTTGAATACAAAATGCACAAGATAGGATCACCACTTTCCCTATATCTATAAACACACTAGACATGTACAAAACGATCCCCAAGAGGTAAGGAAGACAAACGGATAAACAAAATCCACTGTAAAGATGATTAGCAATTTCTACCCCATAAAAGAATACCAATTGTCAAAAGACAAGCAGTACTTGGAAATAATTCCTGTTGGTAGATTGCAAAGATATCCAACATCATCTTCACACATAAAAAAAAGCAAATGACACTTGTAGAGCCAACATGCCACCTAGGAACAAGATAATTTACAATATCAATTCTAAGTGGCAATACCTCAAATGTACACATTTTCTAGGCTTGTAATATACACAAAGCATATTACTCCCCCATAATGTGATAACCCAAAATTATTAACAAGTGGCAAATGAATTCCAACAAGAGATAATTAATGGACCATTTAGAATTTGAATTTCTCATGAGCATGACATACCACCTACAGACTACATAATCTTGTAATATAATTACTAAGTGGTATTCCTTATGTATACACATTTGTAGGATTGTGAGGTGCGCAAAGCACATCACTCCCCCAAAATGGGATAATCCATTAATCTCTCAAAAGAGCCAACAAAGATACAAACACGATGCAAAAAGGCTCAAACACAAGACTCACACATACATGATGTGCGACCCATCATACATACTTGATTACTCAAGATAAACAAATAGGAAGCACAGCACATACACACACATGCAAGGTACAAAACCAAAACATGCAAAGAGGGAAGTAACTAACAATGTAAGCAATTTAAGTACAAGTTACCACAAGGAGGCACATTGGTTATAAGATAGAAACTTGATGATCCAAATGACTTGGCTTGAGATAATATAAATGATGAAGACCCCTTAATTCTTCGTAATGTAGCCAATTCTCCAATGCACTCCATCGACACCTATTGATCAAGTTTGAGCTTGTTGGTCCCCAACCAAGTTGGGTCCTAAGAGGTTAGTCACAATAGGCTTGGCTATCCAAATGGTTCTTTTCTTGACACCACTTTGAGTACCAACAAACTTAGCAAACACATTGCCAACCTTATCCTTCCCAAGAGAATAGACATCATCAATTAGAATAGAGTTGGATAAGATACCATTCGTGCATGAAGAAGCGACGTGACCTTTATCACGACATAAGTAGCAACATCTACTCTTCACTTTCTTCTCACTTGATTTCTCAACTTGAGAAGCATTAACTTGACTCTTCTTGGAAAGCGGCCTTTCTTCAACTTGTGGTTGAGCATGAGATTGAACTTGTGGCCGCCTCCATTGTTGCTTGTCACTATGAGGTTTCTTCTTCAATGGCCATGATCTAACATGATGCCCTTCAATCTTGCACTTGAAGCAAACAATCTTGGTCGAGTTCTTGACTTGTTCTTGGACGTTCTTCTTGTTGCTCTTGGACTTCTTCTTCTTATTGGAGTTGAATCCAATTCCACCTTTTCCGTTTGGGGATTTTTGCACAATCAAGATATTGTTGAGTATGGACTTCCCTTCATGACTCTTTTCCATGTCTTTCTTCAAATAAGTGACTTGGGCCTTGAGCTCTTTGATTTCCTCTATACGGTTAGTATCAACACAAGTACTAGAGGAAGTATAAGCTTCATCCTTAGATCAACAAGGCAAGGAAAGAAATTCATCACAATAAGTACCAATGTTATGAGTAGATGAATTACGAGGACTAGCACATGGCAATGTAGCATTTTGACTAGAGGTAGTGCTAATATCTACATGAGGCTCACTTTTACCTTGGCAGTAATAGACTCATGAGCTAACTTTAGCACATTATGGGATATGAGAAGATCACCATGAGAGCTAGAGAGATTTTCATGACTTTCTTCCAATTCCCCATAATTGCTCGATAGCAACTCAAGTTGAGCCCTTAGCTCAACATTCTCCTTTAATATGGATGCCTCACAAGAAATAGAGTTAGTAGAACAAGCATCATTATTAACAACAAGAGGAGAAGGTAACTTGGCAAGCTCTTTTAAATAAGACGCTTCAAGTTGAACATGAAACTCGGTGAGTTCGATGAGCGAACTCTTAATGACCCTTGAGCCATTTTCGAGGTGCTCATATTCCTCAAGGAGTTTAGCATGTCCAACTTCAAGCTTATCATTTTTAGTTCTAAAATCATTAACCACCACAAAAGCTCTATCATGAGATTCCTTTACTCTAGATAATTCTAGAGCAAAAAGTCTCCTCAAGAGATTCCTTGGTGGTTTGTTCTTCCTCAAGAGCTTGAGAAAGATCCGCTATCTCATTTGCGTACTCACGCTCATGACCTTCCATTTTCTCAATGGTGACCTCATGCTCCTCTAGATGACCTTCCAACTCCTCAATGTATTTCTTGCCCTCAATGGCAATAGACATGATTTCCATGAAGTTGGAATGAGCAATTTTATTCTTACGAAGAGCTTTAAAAATCATTTCACCCTTAATTTTTAAGGAAGCTATATTATCATCCTCTTCATTAATAAGCTCATCATCATTATTGTCAAAATCATCATCATAAGAAGTATTGGTGTTCAAAGTAGGAGATACCTTTGAAGCCTTAGACATAAGACAAAAGTGAGAAACGATAGATGATGATGTAGGATCCCTTGAAGCACCATTGAAGACCACATCTTGTTCCATGGAGTGTTGGGTTTCCTCTACATTGTTAGCACTACAACTAGAGGAAAGCGAGGCAACAAGACATAGCAAGCATATCATCATGAGATTTAGTCAACCAATTTCTACATGATATGCATGGACTATCAACAAGTATGTGAAACATTTAGGGTGCTCGAAGTGTTAAAGTACAAAGAAGAAGCATTGCAATAAGATAGTGATGAAGGATCGTCTACAATAAGACCACTATCATCATTGCAATGATCATCACTACTCACCATATCATTACCTTGTGGCAATCCACATGTAGGTGAAGTAGAAGAAGTTGACATCCTTACTCTCTAGGCGGTAAAGCCATCGAATACTAAGAGTGTCAGAGAATCCTAATCCCCTAGTCGACATCCTTACTCTCTAGGCGGTAAAGCCTAATACTGAGAGACGTAGCTCTAATACTGATTGAAAGGACATGGATGTCGCCTAGAGGGGGGGGGGGGTGAATAGGCGCTTTAAAATAATTATGGTTTAGGCTTGAACAAATGCGGAATAAAACTAACATTTAATTAGTCAAGCACAAAACCTAAAACAACTAGGCTCACCTATGTGCATCAACAACTTATGCCAAGCAAGATAAACAACTAAGTGATAGCAATATGTATAACATGAAACAATATGGCTATCACAAAGTAAAGTGCATAAGTAAAGGGCTCGGGTAAGAGATAACCGAGGCACAAGGAGACGATGATGTATCCCGAAGTTCATACCCTTGCGGATGCTAATCTCTGTTTGGAGAGGTGTGGAGGCACAATGCTCCCCAAGAAGCCACTAGGGCCATCGTAACCTCCTCACGCCCTCGCACAATGCAAAATGTCGTGATTCCACTAAGGGACCCTTGAGGGCGGTCACTGAACCCGTACAAACAAGGTTGGGGCAATATCCACAACTTAATTGGAGGCTCCCAACAACATCACGAAGCTTCACCACAGTGGATCGTGGCTCCGAGGTGTCCTCAATTGCTCGGGGAAATCTCCACAACCTAATTGGAGATCCCGACGCTTGCCCGGAGCTTTACGCCACAATGATTGAGCTCCGAGGCACCACCAACCGTCTAGGGCGCCAAAGCACCCAAGAGGCACAAGCTCTAGGGTGCCCAAACACCCAAGAGTAATAAGCTTATCAAACTTCACTTTCACGTATCACCGTGGAGAACTCAAACCGATGCAACTAATGCAATGGCAAGAACACACAAAGTGGTCAAGTCCCTCACACTCAAATCCCACCACAACAACAAAAGCTATGGAGGAATATGAGAGGAAGAACAAGGAGCTCACAAAGAACTCCAAGATCTAGATCCAAGGGGTTCCCCTCACATAGAGGAGAAAGTGATTGGTGGAAATATAGATCCAGATCTCCTCTCGCTTTTCCCTCAAGAACTTGCAAGAATCATTGGAGGGATTGAGAGATAGCAAGCTCGAAGAAGGTCAACAATGGGGGGGGGGGGGGAATACGAGCTCAAAGGATAGGGACCATTGGGTAAGAAGGCCCCCTTAAATAGGCTCCCCCGAATCCAACCGTTATGCCCACAAGTCGTGCTCAAGCAGTAGTACCGCTCGGGAGAGCGGTACTACCGCTTACCACAGTCAAAACAGCCCAACGAGACATAAAAATACGACTGTAGTTCTGCCAGAGAGGTAGTACCGCTCGGGGGAGAGGTAGTACCGCTTATAAGAGGTAGTACCGCTCGGGGGAGAGGTAGTACCGCTTATAATAGGTACTACCGCTCAGAGGTAATACCACTCAGAGAGGTACTACCACTTATAAGAGGTACAACCGCTCTCTACCATCGTGAAATTCGTGACGAGTTCTAGAAGCGTAAATAAGAGGGGAAGTAGCTGGCTGCTAGTACCTCTTATAAGCGGTACTACCGCTACCGCTTATAAGAGGTACTACCGCTCGGGGAGCAGTACTACCGCTTAGAGCTGAAAAAACCGCCCAAGCAAAACAGAAGGAAGCTCCAATACTAAAACAGCTATAACTACTGCATACAGACTCGGAATTGAGCAAACTCAAGCTTGTTGGATAGAGGACGACAAGAGCTATCAAACAGTGGTTGGTTATATTAAGGAGATGCAGTATAATAATGCCAATGATATAGATATGTGAAACCTCTATGCATGAAGAACCGGCAAAAACTCCAACATGAAAAACATCATAGAAGATGCATACGAACTCCATTTTCGATGAACTCGAGCTTTTAACGAATATGACCTTAAGCTCTAAAACTCACAAAGAGAAACACCCAACAAGAACCAAGAAAGATGATGCAAGGATGCAAATGGTTTGAGCTCTCAACGAACGATACGATCAAGCTACTCACTTGAGAGCCCCCCTTGATAGTACGACAATCGATCCTATAACCCGGTCTCCCAACTACCACCAGGAGACCGGTAAAATAGAAATCCTATCAAGGGCAAACCTATACCTTGCACATAGTCCACTTGAGCTAGATGAGGACGATCTTGACTTCCTCAAGTTGGACCACCTTTCTTGATTGCGTTGGCTCGATGAAGACTAGTTGATTGCTCCCCCATACTCCACTATGGGTGAGGCACTCTTCGGCACATCTTGACAAGTCCATTGACACCACAATGGACGGCAAGCTTCAAGCATGATCTCTTTGTGATGCTCCACTTGAACTTGCACACCGCAATATTGATGAAAATCACCACTTGATGTCATCCTCCATGGGTTGTAAGAGATCTTCTTTTTGATGCAAGCCCATGGAAATATACCTAACCCCACATGGCAACCTTACAAACATCATGGGTTAGTACACAAAGCGTAATGGCCAATTCTTACCATACCAAGGGGTCACTTGATCCCTCTCGGTACATCTTGTACGCTTTGTGTGTTGATCAACTTGATACACTCTTTGCCATAGTCTTGATCAACCTTGTATCTTATCTTCTCTTCATAAAAGATGATGTCTTTAAGGCAAACATGAATATTCACACAATGTTCTTCTTCAAGACATGCTTGCAATAAGCTCAACTCTCACATGACCAATATTTTGATACATCCTTGAATACCACCTTGGTCATCACATAAACTCCAAAACCACACATGGAGAAATATGCTCTTATCTTCTCTTCATAAAAGATGATGTCTTGAAGGTAAACATGAATGTTCACACAATCTTCTTCTTCAAGACATGCTTGCAATAAGCTCAACTCTCACATAGGGATGGCAATGAGTACTCATTACCCACGTACCCTGCGGGTCAAAACCCTATTAGGGTAAGGGTATGGGATAAAAATTTACCCATGGGTATATAAATAGGAAAATCTGAAACCCATCGGGTAGAGCGGGTACGGGTATGGGATCATATAACCCATATCCACATACCCATGTACCCATATAAAATCTATGTGAACTCAAAATTATCTCGACATTCTACACTATGTAAATAATTTGTGAAGTGAAAATGTATGATTATGTGTTGGTGTCTATGACTATATCTCTCTTCGTATTCTGTTTTATACTTTCGTAGTTTATCATTTCTAGACTAGCATACGATATTTCTAAAAGAGGCCTTCAGCCGGCCGCACTATTAGCGAGCGCTCGTGTGCGTGCGGCGCTGGTCTGGCTGGCCGCAGACCTGGCTGGGCCGGCTTGTGCACTGGGCGTTTGATTTTCTTTAATAAAACAGTGAGGAAAAACAAATAAAGAAAATAAAACATACATTTTATATAGGCATATTATATATCAAAATTTTCAGAATAAAATTTCCTAAAACATGAACATATTTTCAATGCCAAATAAAGTACTTAAAAAATCATTTTTTGCAATAACTCCGAAATGAAAAGGAATTTGGATTTCAAATAAATTGCAAATAGTTCCTGTCTTCAAATTTGAATCTCAAACAAAACATTGTCTCTGATTTTGGAGTGTCATTTTCCTCCCCTCATTTTATTTGTTTATCAGAGGGTTTCGAAAGGATTCGAACTCAAAATTGAATAGGGATTCAAATGTTTTTTTTTGGAAAAGTCCTTTTATTCCCTCCCATTAAGTTTTTTCAAAAGTTTCAAATTCCACTCAATTTCACACAGTCAATCACACAACATCCATGCAAACAATCCTAATTATTTATTTAATATAACATTCCAAATTTGGAATTTTGGGATGTTACAAACTACCCCCCTTAAAATGAATCTCGGCCTCGGGGGGTCTTCCTGCAAATCCATTGATCATCTCAGAGGTCTGGGGTGCTACCACCCTTAGAAACAAAATTACGGTTCTTCAGAACTCATGTACTTCCTCTTTAGTGTTGACATCATCGGTCTTCTTACAATAATTTCTTTATTGGTGTTATTTCGGTACAAGCACATTGATTTCTTCAAAATCTTGAGTCCTTTCATCAAACTAAGGTTCCTCCGAGACTGGGTCTTCTTAGCTTGACATGTTTGACACCAATACTAAACAACTATTGAAAATTCTCATGGTGGTCAAAAAATAATGGTTCCTGCAGGAAAATGGTCTGGGTTGAATCTCACCGTATAACCTACGTTTGGCAATAGTTGCGTGTAGTGGATTCCATCGTCCTACCATTCTAAGGTTTTAAACAAATTTATAACATCGTCGTCTCTCTACTATGGGTAAGTCACTCTAGATTTACCATTCGAAATAGCAAGAACGAATGATGGAGTAAGTCGGTATGGTGATCAATCCATTCCGCACCCAAATCATTACCCTGTATAAGGTTTAGCGAATCTCGCATTTATAACACTCGGGCATTCTCACAAGCACTGCAGAATTTCTCTTGTCCTCGAACTGGGTTTGGGTAAATCCATTGGTTTTGAGAGACAAACATAACATCTATCATTTCTTCACAACTCTCGGATTTTTGAGTAACCTCCTATGAAATGTTGGCTGATGAAATCACAACTTCTTCCAGATTTCTTCCTTCAAAAAGATAGTGCTTGCTCCTTATAATCTCCCGGGCCCGTGGGTTATGGGCCCACTTCAACACTTGTATAGTTTTGTCTTGTCTTCGGGGTTACCTCTGTTCCTTATTCCAGCATCGAACTTTCTTAGATCTCTTGATTTCAATTGTATTACAATCCTTAATACTCTTGGGGTAACCATCTTGACAAAAAAAAACTCAAACCTATTTTGTCCAAACTCCACTCCATGGGCTGACATTTTCATTTCCTTTGGTCAAGTGTTCTTAGAGGGTACTACCACCCTTAAAATGTATTGCACAAATACATCCATAGACCATATTTCTCATATCCTCGAAAATGGGCAAAAATATCTGTTTATTGAAAAACAACTCATAACATTTCAACATAGGAGATTCGAGACACATTAACTTTATTTATTCATGAACCATTACAATATCCGAGACTTCCATTACATAACTCCACTCCACATTCTTATGAAAAGTGTTTCCTACTATACTTATTGCCTTCAATTACCCAACAATTCAACTACACAGCTCAAGCTTTCTTTGGGTCATGGCATAATGTCCTGCAACATCACAACAAAAACACTTAACTTCCGACAATTTTCTGGGCTTCTGCTTCTTTTCTAGACAATCATTGGCATAATGTCCTATGTTCTTGCACTCAAAACAGGTAATATGACTCTTATGCTTCTTTGTTGGTGAAGCTGGCTTGGGATGAGGTTGGTTTCCAATTCCTCCAGTTCCACTATCTTGACTGTGGCCACTTGGGTGGCGTCCAATGCTTCCGTGCTGAGAATGACCTCCATGGTTCTGATGGTTGTGTCCTCCAAATTTCTTGGGTCCTGATCCAAAATTTCCTGAGTACGAGGTGTAGCGGGGCTTCTGCTGAACTCCAGAGTTATTCCTTCCCTGTCCGTACTTTCTCTTGCGGTTCTCCATCTGTAGCTGCCTACCTTCAAGAATGATAGCCTTGTCAACCAATTCTTGATAGTTACTCCCTGATACGTCTCCGTTGTATATATAATTTTTGATTGTTTCATGGCAATATTATACAACTTTCACATATTTTTGGCAACATTTTATATGATTTATTGGACTAACATATTGATCAAGTGCCCAGTGCCAGTTCCTGTTTGTTGCATGTTTTTGTTTCGCAGAATATGCATATCAAACGAAGTCCAAGCGCGATAAAAATTTATGAGGAATTATTTTGGAATATTTGTGATTTTTGGGAGGCGGAATCAACGCAAAAGGAGGCCCACTGACACCTCGAGACACCAGGGCGTGCCCCAGGGCCCAGGCGCGTGGTGGTGTATCGTGGCCTCCTCGTAAGTCGGTTGGAGCTCTACTTCGGGCGCAAGGAAGCTTATATCAGAAAAAAAATCGTGTTAAAATCTCAGTGCAATCGGAGTTTCGGATCTCCAGGAATATAAGAAATGGTTTTTGGCCAGATAACAGGAACGCAAAACAGAAGAGAACAGAGAGGGAGATCCAATCTCGGAGGGGCTCCTGCCTCTCCGCCGCCATGGAGGCCATGGACCAGAGGGGGAACTCTCCTCCCATCTAGGGGGAGGCCAAGGAAGAAGAAGAAGGAGGAGGCTCTCTCCCCCTCTCTCCCGGTGGCACCGGAACGCCGCCAGGGCAATCATCGTGACGACGATCTACACCAACAACTTCGCCGCCATCAACACCAACTCTCTCCCCCTCTATGCAGCGGTGTAACACCTCTCTTCCCTACTGTAATCTCCACTTAAACATGGTGCTCAACTCCATATATTATTTCCCAATGATATGTGGCTATCCTATGATGTTTGAGTAGATCTGTTTTGTCCTATGGGCTAATTGATGATCGTGGTTGGTATGAGTTGTATGTTTTATTTTGGTACTGTCCTATGGTGCCCTCCATGTCGCACAAATGTGAGGGATCCCCGTTGTAGGGTGTTGCAATATGTTCATGATTTTCTTATGGTGGGTGGCGTGAGTGACAGAAGACACCGACCCGAGTAGGTGGGTTGTTGCATATGGGAGTAAAGAGGACTTGATACTTAATGCCATGGTTGGGTTTTACCTTAATGATCTTTGGTAGTTGCGGATGCTTGCTAGAGTTCCAATCATAAGTGAATATGATCCAAGTATGGAAAGTATGTTAGCTCATGCCTCTCCCTCATATAAAATTGCAACAATGATTACCGGTCTAGTTATCAATTGCCTAGGGACAAATAACCTTCTTGTTTGACAAAAGCTTTCTACTAAACAACTAACTTTTATTATCTTATAATTTACTCATAGTTTTATTCCCGTAAAGTACTTCTTGTTTTATTCGTGCAAACTATCCTATCACCTACAAAATAGTTTCATACTTGTTCTAGGTAAAGCAAACGTTAAAGTGTGCGTAGAGTTGTATCGGTGGTCGATAGAACTTGAGGGAATATTTTTTCTACCTTTAGCTCCTCGTTGGGTTCGACACTCTTATTTATCGAAAAAGGCTACAAACGATCCCCTACACTTGTGGGTTATCAAGACCTTTTTTCTGGCGCCGTTGCCGGGGAGCAATAGCGTCGGGTGAATATTCTCGTGTGTGCTTGTTTGCTTTATCACTAAGTAATTTTTATTTTCTGTTTTTATTTTCTTTATTTTCTGTTATTTGTTGTTTTATATCTTTAGTTATGGATATGGAACACGAAACACCAAAAAAATTAGTTGTACTTGCTACTCATGGAGATGGGGAACCTCCTAAAACCCTCGATGCTCGTTATGTGGAACGCGTTAATTACTCTTTTGATAATCCTGAGAAATCATCATTAAACTTTATAATGGGAGACACATTGGATCAACATGAGTACTTTAGGGATTATCGCTTGTCTCAAAAAGGGAAACACTTATGGGAACAAATTAAAATATTGCAATGGTTTGCTTGGGATGCATGCTTGAGATGTGACTTTATTTGTTGCTCTAAGATAAAGGCTCCACACCTTCCCTTCCAATGTTTATTTAATGATAATGAAACCTTGGCTTCTTATGCTAATGGTATTTATGATTACTATGATGTGGAACGAATAGAAGAATTTGTTGCTTTTAAAGATGCTTATGAAATTGCTTCTTTGCTTGAAAAGTATGATGATGTTCCTTACAAATCTGGAAATTTATCCATACTTAAATATTGCTATGATAATTATGAATACAATTACGATATTATTGAATTTATTGAGAGAATGTCCGCTGCCTTGGAAGAGACTAAAATTTTGCAGGAATCTATGGAAGAGGAAGTTGCTGAAATTGTGAGCTCATTAGATGAAAAAGATGAGGAGGAGATGGAAGAACAAAAGGAGGAAGAGCGGATTAGCTACCCGTGCACACCTTCTAATGAGAGTAACTCTTCAACTCATACATTATTTAATTTCCCTTCGTGCTTACCGAAGGATGAATGCTATGATAATTCCTATGATCCCGTGGATTCTTTTGAAATATCCCTTTTCGATGAACTTGATGCTTACTATGCCTGTGGCCAAGATGTCAATATGAATTATGCTTATGGAGATGAACTTGCTATAGTTCCTTATGTTAAGAATGAAATTGTTGCTATTGTACCCACACATGATAGTCCTATTATGTTTTTGAATTCTCCCAGCTACACTATATCGGAGAAGTTTGCTCTTATTAAGGATTATATTGATGGGTTGCCTTTGATGGAAATATGCCCTAGAGGCAATAATAAAATGGTTATTATTATATTTCCTTGTTCATGATAATCGTTTATTATCCATGCTATAATTGTATTGATTGGAAACTCAAATACATGTGTGGATACATAGACAACAAAGTGTCCCTAGTAAGCCTCTACTAGACTAGCTCGTTGATCAAAGATGGTTAAGGTTTCCTAGCCATAGACATGCGATGTCATTTGATAACGGGATCACATCATTAGGAGAATGATGTGATGGACAAAACCCAAACAATGAACGTAGCATATGATCGTGTCAATTTATTGCTATAGTTTTCTGCATGTCAAGTATCTGTTCCTATGACCATGAGATCATGCAACTCACTGACACCGGAGGAATACCTTGTGTGTATCAAACGTCGCAACGTAACTGGGTGACTATAAAGATACTCTACATGTATCTTCGAGGGTGTCTGTTGAGATGTCATGGATCGAGACTGGGATTTGTTACTTCGTGTGACGGAGAGGTATCTCAGGGCCCACTTGGTAATACAACATCACAATAAGCCTTGCAAGCAAAGTGACTAAAGAGTTAGCCACGGGATCTTGTATTACGGAACGAGTAAAGAGACTTGCCGGTAACGAGATTGAACTAGGTATAGAGATACCGACGATCGAATCTCGGGCAAGTAACATACCGATAAACAAAGGGAACATCATACGGGATTGACTGAATCCATGAATTAGAGGTTCAACCGATAAAGATCTTCGTAGAATATGTAGGAACCAATATGGGCATCCGGGTCCCGCTATTGGTTATTGACCGTAGAGGTGTCTCGGTCATGTCTACATAGTTCTCGAACCCGCAGGGTCTGCACACTTAACATTCAGTGACGTTTCGGTAGTATTGAGATATATGTGTTGGTGACCATTAAAACCTCCCAAGTGCATCTCGGTGGAACCAACCCTAAATTCTCGGTCTCATCGAATGCCTAGGGTTGATCTGGTTTTCTATCTCGGTACCACCAATTCCATATTCTCGGTTACACCGAGTTTCCCTGTCAGCTGACAGTTGAGAAACTCGGTGACACCGAAAATTTAGAATTGGTGTCACCGACAGCAAGGGGTATATATGTTGTGGACCCGACGCTTTGAAATTCACTCCTCAAACCATCGCGCTCCAAAATGCTAAGCTGCCAAAAAGGACCCCCTGGTCGTCGCCCTTGTCTCCCCATGCTCCTCCTCCGCTGGGATCCTCGCCGTCGACGGGCATCTTCGCCGCCGTCTTCGCCGTAGCGGATCCGTCACCAAGCTAGGGTATGGATCCGGCCCTCCTTGCGCTCCCCGTCCAAATCTTGTGCATTGGAGTTAAATTTCTCGATAATCCACGGATTGCAAACCTCCCTTTCCTCTAGAAATTCCAGTAGAATAGCAAACGATCGATTTTTTAGGTTTTGCCGTCCGCCACATGAATCTCGGTAGAACCGATGCAAAACATTCGGTAGCACCGATTCGGTTTTTTTGGCCAGCTGAGAACACCTCAGTGGAACCGAGTACTAATTCTCAGTGTGACCGAGAATAGTGCCAAGTTTCTGGAAAGAAGGCTGTTTGTCTCGGTAGGTCCGAAATTTTTGCCTCGGCTGTACCGACATACATTTGGCAGAATGCAAAATTTGAGAAATCTTAGTTCAAACTTTTGAAAATGTCTGCATTTTGTGATGACTTATCTTCTCCACTCTTCTACACTCTATTCACAGGGTCAGATATGTCAGAGGCTGAGGACAGTGAGAACAACTTCAGAGAGCAAAGTGTTGACTTGGACTCAGGCACTAGTCCTGAGGGAAGTTTTGATGATGTGCCTAGTTCCCCTGACTTGCCCAAAACTGCTACAAGAACTAGGAGGAAGCTCAATTCTGATGAGGAAGATGAGGACTTCATACCCGATGAAGTGCCTCCCAAGTCAAAGCAGGACAAGTCTGTCAAGGACACTGCTACTGCCACTTCTTCCAAGAAGAAGAAAGCTGTCAGAAAGGAGTATGCTAGCTCTGAGATATTGAGAGCACCTGAGAGCTCCAGAGCAACCATGACCATTGAGCCTCCCAAGAAGTCTATGCCTAAGAAGGCAGGGGAGAAGTAGAAGAGGGAGAGGACAAAGTCTGTCAAGGCTAAAGTACTTCTATCTACTCCAGAGTATCTAGATGAGGAAGAAGAGGAGGAGGTAGAGCCAGGTGCAAAGGCCCCTCCCAAGAAGAAAAAGAAGCTTATGGCAGATGCTATGCCCAAGACTAACACTTCCAAGAGCACCAAATCTGCTCCTAAGAAGGCCGCTGCTGCTGATAAACCCAAGAGGTTCTCCAGAGAGATCCCAGCTTCTCCCAAGATCAAAACCTCCACTTTCAGGGAAGCTGATGATGATGATGACTTTTCTGCTTTGATGAAGCTCAGACCACACCTTCCAGAGCACAATGCCAGCCACCTGATTGCTGAAGACATGAAGAAGAGGAAGGATTCTGGTTTGAGGGCATGGAGAGTAATTGATCCATATGCCCAAAGGAGAAATACAATTGTGGATTATAGGTTCTACACCAAGGAGCAACAAGATTTCTATGAGACAATCTTGCTTGACAAGAGCCCAGCTGTGAGTGACATGAGATACCTTGACTGGAAGTATATGAAGGCTAATGAAGATTACTTTCCAAATGTCCAAGACAATTTTCATTGCATTGGCCTAGATGAGTTTGTTGGCAAACAATTCACTGCATGGAACGACGAGATGATCATGCAATTCTACTCCACTACTCACTTCTATGGAGATGGTAGGATTGTATGGATGACTGAAGGAGCAAGATATGAGTCTTCTGTTGAGGAATGGGCTACCATCTTAGGAGTCCCAGAGGTGGAAGATGGTGACTTGGATGTCTATTCTGAATCCAAGGGGAGCCATGATTCTATGAAGAATATGTACAATGAGATCCCTACTGCAAACTTGAAATCTCACAAGTTAGGATCCATTTACTTCCTCCAGGCTGGCCTCCGCACCATGAACACTATCTTGAGGCACACCTTGATGCCTAAGTCTGGAGATGAGAAGATGATTCGAGGCTATTCCATCAACATGTTGATCCATCTGGATAGACACACCAGGATACGAGCGATGGACTTGATAGTAGAAACTGTGAAGAGGGTTGTTGCTGATCAGAAGCACTCATGCTGCTATGCACCCTATATTCAGATGCTCATCAACTCCAAGCTGGAGAAGCACATTTTTGCTCTTAACAGGCCCCATTTGCCCCTACAGCCAGATCTTGAGGACAACATTGTGGAGATGGACCCAGATCATCCCACATCAGCTGCAGCACAGGCAGAGGCAGAGGCAGCTAGAGCCACTAGTGCTCCAGTCCCTAGATCCAGGAACGAGCAAATGGATCTTTTGATCTCAACCGTTCAGGGCATGCAAAAGGACATCAAGGACATACTGGGAAATCAGAGTAGTCTTGCCAGGATCTTTGAGAATAGGATCAAGACCCTCAATGACAAAGTGGATGGGCTGACAAAGACTGTGAATGAGCTGAATAAGGAAGTTGATAGCGTGCCCAATCCCGACACTACATATGATGAGGATGACTCTCCTCTCAGGCCAGGCACTCACTTCACTACCCAGGCCAGATCAGCCACAGTGCCAACTCCAAATTTGAGGCCTTCTTCATTAGCACCTGCTACAGCCTCCTCAGCTCCATCAGCTCCAGTACCTCTAGTTGCTACACCAACTCCATCCATGACATCAGCAGAGGTCTTTGCCGACGCAGTTCTCTCTACTCCTACCTCGACTACCAGAGGAGATCCGCCCCAGAAGAGCGCTTAGATGTACATCTTTGAACTTTTTGGTAACTTGTTGCCAAAGGGGGAGAGGTGTATATAGATCTTTAGGCTTCGAGTGAGAGAGCGTTTGGTTTTTATCGCTTTTTCAAAAACATTTGGTCTTTTGCTTTGGATGTGTTGAACTATGTGGTGTTTGATCATATGCTTAATGTGTGTTGCTACTATTTCCTATCATTATGTTGCTTATGAGATGATTGTTCACCTTTGCTTGATTCTGTTGTGCTATGATGTTCGTTCTAATTATTCTCGCACACCACCAAGTTGTATGTGACATGGAAGAAGTGCCCCATGTACCTAATCGATTGTGCATTTGCATGCAAACGCAAATTTAAAATAATGCACAAATTTAGGGGGAGCTCTTGCTTATCACATACTTCTTAAAGCGACGATTATATTCATTGATTATATCATTGTCCAAGCTTTGATCTATATATTGTCATCAATTACCAAAAAGGGGGAGATTGAAAGCACATTTGCTCCATTGGTGGTTTTGGTAATTAATAACAACATATATGTCATTGAACTAATGTTTCCACTAAGCATATTTCAGGAAAAGTTCAATGATAGGGATGGCAAAAGGACTGTGGAAATACCCCAAGATGCAAGGAAATAGATTGGCAAAGCTTCAAGCAAGAGGACTCTACATTTTACTTTGTGAGAAATCACTTTGAGTCCATAGGAAAGCCAATACTATTAAAAGGGGGTAAGGTACTGTTGGTGAACAAAATGCTCATACGTGCACAAGTGATAGTCACCAAAAACTCCCACAAGCTCTTCCATAGAAGTCTGTCCAAAGTCAAATATCCAAAATCGGTGCAACCAACACTTTCCACTCGGTGCCACCGATTCCCAAACTCAGACAGACCCATGCCAAACCCTAGCACATCGGTGCAACCGATTCCACTTCGGTGCCACCGAGTTTAGGTTGCCAACTCTCTGTTTAGCTATTTTCAGTCTTCGGTACCACCGAGTTTTGCCAGTCGGTCTCACGAGTTTCTGGACCAACTCTTTGGATAGCCATTCACAAGAATCGGTACCACCAAGAATTGTGAGTCGGCGCCATCGAGTTTCTGGACCAACTCTCTAGTAAGCCTTGGTCAAGAATCGGTACCACCGAGATGTGAAAATTGGCGTCACCGAGTTAGCGCAATCTGACCGTTGGTCACCTGATCGGTACCACCGAGAATTATATATCGATCTCACCGAGATTCAAAAGTTGTCACCTTTTGGTCACTTCGGTACCACCGAGATTAACACATCGGTGTCACCGAGTTGGTCAATTTAGGTGTAACGGTTGGATTGTTGGAGATGCCTATATATATACCCCTTCACCACCACCCACTCGAAAGGAGAAGCACTCAGAACTATTCCATACTTGCCCCATCATATTTTCTGAGAGAGAGCCACCTACTCATGTGTTGAGATCATGCCATTCCATTCCAACCATATGAATCTTGATCTCTGGCCTCCCCAAGTTGCTTTCCACCAAATCAATCTCTTCCACCATAGCCAAATCTGTGAGAGAGTGATTGTGTGTTGAGGAGTCTATCATCTTGAAGCACAAGAGCAAGGATTTCATCGACATTACCGAGCCTATTACCTTTTGGAGGGTGGTGCCTCCTAGATTGGTTAGGTGTCGCTTGGGAGCCTCCTACTTCGTGTTGTGGAGTTGAACCAAGAAGTTTGTAAGGGAAAGGAGATCGCCTACTTCATGAAGATCTACCCATAGTGAGGCTAGTCCTTCATGGACGAAGCCGTTATGGAATAGTCAAGGTTGCTACTTCGTGGACCCTTATGGGTGGAGCCCTCCGTGGACTCTCGCGACCGTTACCCTCCGTGGGTTGAAGACTCCATAAACGTGGACGTACGATAGCACCACCTATCGGAACCACGGGAAAAATATTTGTGTCTTCAAATTGCGTTTTATCTTCCTACCCTTCCTTTACTACTCATGCTTGTTGTTACTTTCCGCTGCTATACTCTTAGACATGCATGTGTAGGGTGTACTTCACTTGCTATGAATGCTAAAATCTGCCAACACTAAAAATTGGGAAAAAGTAGATTTTTATTTGGTCAAGTAGTCTAATCACCCCCCTCTAGACATACTTTCGGTCCTGTAAGTGGTATCAGAGCTTTGGTCTCCATTGCATTGGTTTCACAACCTAGGAGAGTATGGCGTCTAGTGAGGGAAATTATCACCGTAGAGGTCCGTACTTTGATGGCACTAATTTTGCTAGTTGGAAGCACAAAATGAAAATGCATATTCCTGGTCATAACCCCGCCGTATGGGCTGTTGTTCATGTTGGCTTGCAAGGTGAATTCTTTGGTGATGGAAAGGAACCGGATCGTGAAGCGACCGTGGATGAATTGAAGATGTTGCAATACAACGCTCAAGCATGCGACATTCTCTTCAACTGCCTATGCCCCGAAGAATTCAACAAAATCAGCCGTCTTGAGAATGCAAAAGAGATTTGGGATGCTTTGGTTGATATGCACGAAGGTACCGAATCCGTGAGAGAATCCAAGTTGGACGTTCTTCAAAGTCAACTTGACAAGTTCAAGATGAAGGATGGTGAAGGAGTCGCGTTGATGTACTCTAGGCTAGCTCTCATCACCAATGAGATTGCCGGCTTAGGAAGCGAAGAAATGACCGACAAATTCATCATCAAGAAGATACTTCGAGCTTTGGATGAGAGATATGACACCGTGTGCACATTGATCCAAATGATGCCCAACTATAAAGATCTCAAGCCTATGGAAGTCATTGGAAGGATTGTTGCTCATGAGATGACACTCAAAGACAAATAAGAGCTTCACAACAAGTCTAGCGGTGCTTACAAAGCCAAAAGTGATGCTCCCGCAACTTCAAGCGACAACCTTGTCACCAATGAAGAGATAAGCCTCATGGTTAAGAAATTCAACAAGTTCTACAAGAATAGAGGCAAAGAACGAAGCTCCAACTCAAGATATGAAGAGAAGCGTTCGTCAAGTCGTGACCGCAATTGCTACAATTGTGGGAAGCCCAGACACTACTCCAATGAGTGCACGGCTCCCTACAAACGAAGAGAAGAGTCACCTAGAAGACGAAGCTCAAGGAATGAATCACCTCAAAGAGAGAGAAGGAGTAGAGATGATCGTTTTGAACGAAGACCCTCAAGGAGAAGTAGGGATTCGGAGAATAAGGACTAGTACACCAAGAGCTACACAAGAAGAAAACATCAAGCTCATGTTGGTGAATGGGTTTCCGGCTCCGACTCTGACAACAACTCCGAGAGAAGCTATCACTCCAACTCCGACTATAGTCAAGATGAAGGTGTTGCCGGACTTGCACTAGTGACTACCAACTCCTATGATCTATTTGATTCACCAAATGAAGGGAGTGGAAGTTGCTTCATGGCTAAAGGCCCCAAGGTATCACAACCCGAGTATCTTGATTTCAATAGTGATGAAGATGATTTGCTTTGTGATGATGACTTGCACTTTGATGAAAATAGTGATGTTAGTCAAAATGAACTTGATAATTCTCATGCTAGTCAAGATAAGTCATTTGATGATGATAAGATGAAAATAGAACAACTAACTAAAGAATTAAACACTTATAAGTTATCCCATGAATCTACTCTCGAAGATCATAGAGAGCTTGTAAGGACTCAGGAGAAGCTACGCTTCGAGAAGCTCACCTTGGATCAAGAGCATGAGTTTCTTAAAGCTATCAATGACGATCTCCGAAAGAAGACTTCATCTTATCTAGCCAAACGATTACTCTTGTCTACATTCATGCCACAAGTTAAATCTAAACAAACTAGTAACAAAGGCAAGAAAGGTTCTTCATCTAGTAGCAACAATAAAAATGCCAAACCTAATGATGTTGCTTCTAGTAGTTCTATTCCACTAATGATGATTCTCTTAGCCAAGTTACACTTGAGCAAGAAAATGCTTTATTGAAAGGAATTATAGAGAAAGGTATCTGCAAGAGTCTTGCCGGGTGCAAGCAATTTGAGGAAATTGTACGCAAGCACGGAGGATACCGGAAGAACCATGGCATTGGCTACTTCAACGCAAATGGAGTTGAATGGGAAGAAGGTCAATACCCCAAGCCCAAGTTTGTTCGTCAAAAGGAGAAGTATGAAAATACTCCTCCCAAGGGAACAAACACTCAAGATGACCTCCCACCACAAGACCACAAGCTCAAGGGCAAGAACAAGCTTCAAGAGGACATTGACTCATATGTAGATGAATCCCAAGCTTTGGTGGAGTGGGTTCCCAAGGCTACTTCAAGCTCAACTTCTACAAGGGCTACTTCAACACCAAGGATCCCCATCAAGTTGATGTGGGTTCCAAAGAAGAAGAACTAGAAAGCTCTTGAGGGGTGACTCCGCCAATGAAATTCACTCTCATTCATTATTGGCAAGAACTAGTTGCAATCAACACCAACTCTATGCAATAGTTCAAGCAGTCACACATTCCCTCAAAGGTAAGCAAGGGACAAGGTAATCAACAAATCAATGGACATTATCACACTTGCTTTCCACTCCATGTCCATAGATATCCTTGTATTTGTCTCTTGTTTGTTGGGACTAACCCATGTAGGTGAGAAGAGTAAGGAAACAACAAGGATGCTCCCAACTCATGGTGATCTTTATCAACCTTGAGTATCCACCACAACATCACCCACATGAAGTCTACATCGACAAAACCCAAGGTTAGTTTGTCCCTCCTATGGGGGGATGTCACATCAAGGGGGAGCTTTACTCTAAGACTTGAGTCAAAGCATCTCTTAGTATGTGACAACATTAAATGCTTTATGTAAAAGTGGTAACCCCACTTGTGCTTAAACGATGAGTATGACTTATGATCAAGTATTCTTACTTGGCTCCTAAGTCAATATACTCATATATAGATGACTCCGTCATCGCCAAAATGCTTGATAGATGCTAGTATGTATGTGCATGTTTGCCATGATTTCATTTGACATCTTATTGTGTGAGCATGTTGGTCTGCATTTATTTATCCATTTGAGGACATCCAATTGTTGCTATTTGGCTTTTGTTTTCTCTTTTGCCATTTGGATGGACAAGAATGCCTAGGACCACTCTCTAGCTATCTATGCTTTCTCACCTCATATACCATTCTTGCTGCGTCAAAAAATTTGAACAAGTACTTTCCGGTCCCTCTGTGTGAGAAGCACTCGGAGTTCCGTATCGACAAGGACTGACCATTAAAACCTCCCAAGTGCATCTCGGTGGAACCAACCCAAAATTCTCGGTCTCACCGAATGCCTAGGGTTGATCTGGTTTTCTATCTCGGTACCACCGATTCCATATTCTCGGTTACACCGAGTTTCCCTGTCAGCTGACAGTTGAGAAACTCAGTGACACCGAAAATTTAGAATTGGTGTCACCGACAGCAAGGGGTATATATGTTGTGGACCCGACGCTTTGAAATTCACTCCTCAAACCATCGCGCTCCAAAACCCTAAGCTGCCGAAAGGACCCCCTGGTCGTCGCCCTTGTCTCCTCGGGCTCCTCCGCCGCTGGGATCCTCGCCGTCGACGGGCATCTTCGCCGCCGTCTTTGCCGTAGCGTATCCGTCACCAAGCTAGGGTATGGATCCGGCACTCCTTGCGCTCCCCGTCCAAATCTTGCGCATTGGAGTTAAATTTCTCGATAATCCACGGATTGCAAACCTCCCTTTCCTCTAGAAATTCCAGTAGAATAGCGAACGATCGATTTTTTAGGTTTTGCCGTCCTCCACATCAATCTCGGTAGAATCGACGCAAAAGAATCGGTAGCACCGATTTGGTTTTTCTGGCCAGCTGAGAAAACCTCGGTGGAACCTAGTACTAATTCTCGTTGTGACCGAGAATAGTACCAAGTTTATGGAAAGAAGACTGTTTGTCTCGGTAGGTCCGAAAATTTTGCCTCGGCTGTACCGACATACATTTGGCAGAATGCAAAATTTGAGAAATCTTAGTTCAAACTTTTGAAAATGTCTGCATTTTGTGATGACTTATCTTCTCCACTCTTCTACACTCTATTCACAGGGTCATATATGTTAGAGGCTGAGGACAGTGAGAACAACTTCAGAGAGCAGAGTGTTGACTTGGACTCAGGCACTAGTCCTGAGGGAAGTATTGATGATGTGCCTAGTTCCCCTGACTTGCCCAAAGCTGCTACAAGAACTAGGAGGAAGCAAAATTCTGATGAGGAAGATGAGGACTTCATACCCGATGAAGTGCCTCCGAAGTCAAAGCAAGACAAGTCTGTCAAGGACACTGCTGCTGCCACTTCTTCCAAGAAGAAGAAAGCTGTCAGAAAGGATTATGCTAGTTCTGAGATATTGAGAGCACCTGAGAGCTCCAGAGCAACCATGACCATTGAGCCTCCCAAGAAGTCTATGCCTAAGAAGGCAAGGGAGAAGAAGAAGAGAGAGAGGACAAAGTTTGTCAAGGCTAAAGTACTTCTATCTACTCCAGAGTATCTAGATGAGGAAGAAGAGGAGGAGGTAGAGCCAGCTGCAAAGGCCCCTCCCAAGAAGAAAAAGAAGCTAATGGCAGATGCTATGCCCAAGACTAACACTTCCAAGAGCACCAAATCTGCTCCTAAGAAGGCTGCTGCTGTTGATAAACCCAAGAGGTTCTCCAGAGAGATCCCAGCTTCTTCCAAGATCAAAACCTCCACTTTCAGGGAAGCTGAGGATGATGATGACTTTTCTGCTTTGATGAAGCTCAGACCACACCTTCTAGAGCACAATGCCAGCCAGCTGATTGCTGAAGATGGTGACTTGGATGTCTATTCTGAATCCTAGGAGAGCCATGATTCTATGAAGAATATGTACAATGAGATCCCTGCTGCAAACTTGAAATCTCACAAGTTAGGATCCATTTACTTCCTCCAGGCTGGCCTCCGCACCATGAACACTATCTTGAGGCACACCTTGATGCCTAAGTCTGGAGATGAGAAGATGATCCGAGGCTATTCCATCAACATGCTGATCCATCTGGATAGACACACCAGGATACGAGTGATGGACTTGATAGTAGAAACTGTGAAGAGGGTTGTTGCTGATCAGAAGCGCTCATGCTGCTATGCACCCTATATTCAGATGCTCATCAACTCCAAGCTGGAGAAGCACATTTTTGCTCTTGACAGGCCCCATTTGCCCCTACAGCCAGATCTTGAGGACAACGTTGTGGTCATGGACCCAGATCATCCCACATCAGCTGCAGCACAGGCAGAGGCAGAGGCAGCTAGAGCCACTAGTGCTCCAGTCCCTAGATCCAGGAACAAGCAAATGTATCTTTCGATCTCAACCGTTCAGGGCATGCAGAAGGACATCAAGGAGATACTGGGAAATCAGAGTAGTCTTGTCAGGATCTTTGAGAATAGGATCAAGACCCTCAATGACAAAGTGGATGGGCTGACAAAGACTGTGAATGAGCTGAAGAAGGAAGTTGATAGCGTGCCCAATCCCGACACTACAGAGGATGAGGATGA